>JAUZSW010505497.1:0-16826 GCA_034780735.1 Hyalogyrina grasslei
CTAGGGATACCATTACAATGGGGATAAAGTCATTTTAAATTCAAAAATAAGACCTGATTTTCCAGTAATTGTACTTGGGGTTAGTGAAAGAGCCAGCTTACCTGCAGGCAGCAGCTTGATAGACATTGGAAACCTCAAAGCTTCAAGTAATGTGAATGAAGCGGGAGCAAAAACATCTTCAAGTCAAGTTTATCTCACAGAAATATATCTGGAAACAGATAAAGAGGGCTGGTTGAGTGGCGATCCGGAAGTTTATGGCTGGTATTTTTCATCTGCTACCAACAATGCGTTTGGCATTGAAGTAGAGTATGCAAATGTAAATGACGTTAAAAGAGCTTATTATTTTCATCAAGCAATACCACTTCCTTACTACCAGGATTGCTTCTCCGTAGTCTTTGTCGAGCATGATCCAGGCGGCCACTCATTTATAGATTGGCTAGGTGTTGCTTGTGGGCAAACAGCTTTTACTCAATACATGCTCATGAATTTGGGTGCAGACGATCCATATGGAAAAGCGATAATTCCATGGTACTTTAACAATAATCAACAATTTGACCTCGGTGCCGCCCGAGTACGTTTCTCAAAATAAATTAAACAAAACTTCTGGCGACTTGAAATGGGGCTACTAATGTAGCCCCTCCTTTATTGTTTTCTAACTATTTGGGGTTCACTCAACATTCAGACTATTATATTGGTGCTTTTAAAGTTAATAGCAATTTGTTTATTACAAATTACCATTAAATACCCGGGGTTGTTATTTCAGTCCCTACAGTTATCTTAATTTATCTTCTGTACAATCAGAAGACAGAATCGCAATATTTATAAATGTAGGGCCTTCGAATAAAGGACGGAACGAAGTGTAGGACGAATAATGTCAAAGATGGGTGAAGCGAAGAATGCAGGTGTCGCTTTATAAAAAGCCCTGATAGGCTAAGATGCTTTTCCAATAAATGTTTTCGTAGGATTTTATATTCTTTTCATAGAGTGACAGCTGTCGCTAAATAATGAAAATGCAGAAAGCAGAGCTTTATGTTTGGAGAGTAGAATATTTTATAACTCAGCTCTTTTTTAATAATAGTTGGGTTATGTTGAATAATTAAAAAAAAACTTCCCAAATATCCGATCCTTATTCAGGGGTGCTTTTGGTGTTTTTTTGATTATATTGTGCTGGCTTCCTGGAATTAAGGAGAATTGTACCGATTTTAAATAGTGTGGCTCTCAACAAGGTTTTTATGTAAGGGTGCAGTTTCTTAATTATTGAATGACATGATGAAGAAAAAAAAGAGAAGCCATAAGTAAATATGACTTCTCCAAAGGTACTTTTTCAATTATGAAGCTAACTTCATAATTGAAAATTTGTCAGCAAATTAATTTTACCTTATTCGGAACATACCAGCATTAAAAAAAACGATTATTCTTAATGTTTTACAGAAAGTTTTTTTTAATATTGTTTTTGTTAAAACTTAAAAAATAATTTGTAATTTACTGGATATGTTTACTGAAAAGATGTTTTTCTGATATGTTGAGTTTATGAATAAAAGATAGTAAAATCTAATTATAATCAGTATGTAAGTTAAAAAAAAGGTAAATAGGAGCATTTTTAGAATGTTACCATTTTAAATAATAAAATAAAATGATGTTAAAAAGAGTAATGTTTGTGGTTTTAATGGGAATGCTTCTGACAGGAAGTGTTTTTGCAAAGGGAGATTTCCGGGTTACCCGTGAAATAGCACTTCCTACAGGAATCTGCGTTAATTTTAATAAAGCAGTAAATATGAGTACTATAACAGACTCGTCTTTATATATTCTTGGAAAAGATGGAAAGATAAATAGAAAAGTGCGCCTCAAAAGATGGAGTAGAGGTAAAAAGATCTATATTACTTTTAAGGGTAAATTTTTCATTCCGATAAAGCCATATATTCTGGTATTAACACCTGATATAAAAAGTAAAGATGGCAAACCTTTAAAAGACGGTTTAATAATGGGTAAACATTTTAAAACCCGTCACGGCTGGCGTTTCCATGAACATATAAGTCGCAGCCCAAGAGTAGTGATTTCCCGTGGGGCATCCTGGTGGATTCCCTGGCATTGTTTCCCTTGCTGGTATCCTCCTGTAATTAATATTGCGGGAATAGATAATAATGGTTCACATAATGCAGGAACAAGTGCTGTAATTACTCTCAGTGATCCTAATAATGATATTTTAATGGGTTACTCTTTTCTTGATTTTAAACCCTATGTGTCTGGAACTCCGATAACTGAAAAGGGAGATCACTGGTTACTTACTTTAACCGCAGACAGAAGTCTGCGTGGTGCTGCAGATTTAAGAAGATTTAAAATAGAAGAGTCAGCTCCGCCTTTAATTCTCTCAATTAATCCTTCAGAAGATAAGCTGGTGTCAGCTTCATCTTTTACTATTACAGGTAAAACTGAATTTGCGGATGAAGTTTTTGTTAATGGTGAGAAAGCTACTTTAACCAATAATGATTTTACCCATACTCTTACTTTAACAGAAGGGAAAAATAACTTAATGGTTGAAGCAAAATCCTCAAATGGTTCAGATAAACAAACAATAACAATAACTCTTGATTCAATAGCTCCGGTAGTTACATTAACAGCTCCTGCAGAAGGTTTTGTTTCAGGGAAAACTTCAGTGGATATTCTTGGAACGGTTGACGATAAAATGCCTGCTGAAGTTGAACTTCATATAAATGGTAATGTAACAGAAGGCACTCTTGCCGGAAGATATTTCCGGTTCTCCGGTGCACAGTTTTCCAATGATGGAACTACTACTTATAAAGTCGTTGCTTATGATAAAGCCGGAAACCGGGGTGAAGCTTCAAGCTTTGTTACCCTTGATACAACAGTTCCTGTTATTACTCTTAATGCACCTCAAAACGGAATGTTAACATCCCAGGCTTCAATAGTAGTAAGAGGCAGTGTCGAAGATAATGCTCTGGTATCATTAAGAGTAAATGGAAGACAAATTGTTTTAACTAATAATGAATTTGCAACTACCACAAGGCTTATTGAAGGCCAGAATGTAGTTGTAATAGATGCCGTGGACAGCGCAGGAAACAGTGCCCGTAAAGAGGTAAGTTGCGTTCTTGATTCCCGTTCTCCTTATTTAGTAATAAATAATCCCCAGTCGGGATTTATAAATAGCTCCACGGTAAATGTATCCGGTACAGTTCGTGACCCTAATCTCTCGGGAATCACTGTTAATGGAGTCGCAGTTACACCTCAGGGGGAGACTTTCAATGTTGAAGGATTAGCCCTTGTGGAAGGTGAAAATAAAATAGAAGTAGTTGCTACAGATAGTCTGGGCAATAAATCTGTTCGTGGGGTAGTTGTAAAATACGATGGTCGTGCTCCTGAAATTGTTTCCACGTCACCGGAAAATGAAAATGCCGGAGTTCCGGTTTACGATGCTTTAACAGTAGTATTATCAGAAGAAGTTAATCCCTCAACAGTAAGTACATCATCTTTGAGCCTTACTGATAGTGCAGGTAACGTGGTAACAGCAATTATTGCAGTAGATGGAAAAACTCTCCAGCTTCGTCCTTCCTCTCCTTTAGCGGGAGCCGCGTCCTTTACTCTTAAAGTAACAACCGGCATAAAAGATAAAGCGGGGAATCCTCTTAAAGCCGGCAGAACAGTACGTTTCACCACTGTTGATAACACAGCTCCTGATGCTCCGGTTATTGGTGCATTACCGGAAAAGACTTTTAACACAAAAATTATGGTAGTTGGTACAGCAGAAATTGGAACAACTATTAAAATAGATGGTGGTAAATTATCAGTTACAGCAGATGTTGCTGCTGATGGTAAATTCAGTATTGAAGTTTCACTTGTAACAGGTAAGGTAAATAGATTAATAGTTACTGCAACAGATAAAGATACCAATGAGAGTCTTCCGGCAGAAGCTCTTATCCGTCAGGATGATTCCGTATTCAGCACCCTTGATGCAAAACTTGCAGGGGATTTGATTACGGTTTTTTTCTCAGCAGCAGTTGATCTTTCAAGTTTAACTCCTGCAAATGTAAAAATAATAACCCCTTCAGGAGCTGAAACCTTCACGGTTTCCACAGGTACTGAAGAAAACAGCGTTATTCTTAAAGCTGCAGGTAATCTGGAAGGAATGGCAGTTAATCTTAATATACTTACAACTGTTAAAGACAGTGCCGCAAGAAATCTTATTTCAGAATATAAACAATCCTTTAATGGAGCTGGCGGTGAAAACATCATCACCGGTGAAGTTTATGATGATGTAACGGGGCTTTTAATGGAAAAAGCCGTAGTTTTACCAGTTAAAATAAATGGTAATACCCCGGCTGATCCTGTAGCTTCAGCATTAACAACCCCAAGAGGGGAGTTTGCTCTTAGCCTTGATGCGGGAACTTCAATTCTTAAAATTGAAAAAGCCGGTTATTTAAAAGCTTATCGCAGAGCAACCACAGCAACGGGTTTTGGCACCTGTGTATTTGATACCCGCCTGATTCCTGATAATGGGAAAGAGGCGGATCTTGATAGCTCAGGTACTACAGTTAAAATTGGTGATGCCATAGTAATTGTTCCCGCAGGATCCGTTGATGCGCAAGTAAAAATAAAACTATCCCAAAGAGGATATCAGTCATTAATAAGCAGACTTCCTCATGGATGGTCACCTCTTGGTTCAGTGGATTTTGTATTTACAGGTAATAAGTTAAATAATAAAGCAGTTATCCGCATAGCAAACAGATTTAAAGTTACAGATCCTTCATCCTTAATGTTTGCCCGTTTCAATGAAACTGATGCTGTATGGTATACCGAGTCAATGGTTTCCCTGTCAGCAACCGGGCTGGAAGCCACTCTTGATAAATCCGGCTCTTATGTTTTCTTAGTAAAAGACAGCGCCCCGGTAGAGGTTCCTGTTCAGGAAATCGGTACTTCTCTTAAGGGTGTAGCTGAAGCTACCCTTGCTACTGCTCCTCAGGCAACGCTTGTATTTGATCCTGATTTGATTTATCCGGGAACAAATTCCACAGGAACATTAATTCTTACAACAGCTAATAAAGTAGCCAGTGGTATTAAAGTTACTGCTAATATTAATGAAGTACATGAACTGCTGACGGGAACAAAAACTATACCCGCAGCATATAAGAGTGACTTAATTGCTTATAGTTATGGTAATAATGAAACTACACAGCAGAAGGTGAACTTTTCAGTTTCCCCTGATGCTTCAATAAAAATAACAGAACTTAAAGTAGGTGAAATAACCACAGGTATGGCTCTCTACACTCCCGGAGATGGGGGAGTTGTAGTTGGCTCAGAAGGAGGAACTGTAACAGGTAATGGTGGTGTGGAAGTTGTTATTCCCAAAGATGCCCTTAATGTTCCGGTTGCCGTAAGAGTCGATAAATTAAATTCAGCAAATGAGTATAGCGCCCCGGATGGATTTGAGATCCTTGGTGGTGTAAGTATGTCTCTTAGTGGCGCAGTACTTGCCCTTGATGCAGAACTAAAATATCCTATGACTCCTGAAACTCTTCAGGGTATAACTGATGAAGATCAGTTGTTTATAGTAAGAGCCGATAAAGCCGGGGATCTTGGATATTTCCAGCTTGTAACAAAGGCAGTTAAATACAGCAATGGTATTTCATCAGCTGATGCAGCTCAGATAACCGTTCCTATGGAAGGTGTTAAGAAAGGCGGAACTATTCTTTTCTTAATAGCCCTTAATGAAACAGGTTATATAACAGGAATTGTAACTGATAGAGGCAATCCTCTTACGGGAGCACTTGTGTCTTTAGATAATCATGGAATTAAATCCATGTCAAAAACCGGTGGAGCCTATGTTAATTTAGGTTTTATTGGTAACAGTAATGCAGAAGCTCTTAATATTAACAGTCGCGATAAGGGATTCGCAGTTGCTAATCTTTTAGCAAAGGAAGCTATAGTTAACCTTAATATTGATATAAAACTCACACCTCCAATAATTACCACAATGTCTCCTGCAGCAGGTTCAACAGATGTTGATGAAAGAGCTGTAATTGAGATACTTTTTTCTGAATCCATTGACCCTGTTAGTTTAAGTAGTAGTAATTTTTATCTTCTGGAAGGTATTAAAAAATTACAGGGTAGTATTAATCTTGATGAAACCGGATTAAGAGCAACCTGGACTCCTAAGGAAGCTTATGGTTCTGATAAGGAAATCGCCGTAGTACTTTCAACTGGTATCAGGGATTTAAATGGTAATAATCTTGAGTCTGCCTGGAATGGAAGTTTTAGAACAGTAGATACAACTCCTCCTGTAGCAGATCTTGATAAAGTTCAAATAGGTATTCCCGATGATTCCGGTAACAGTACAGTTCTTGGTAGAGCCGGTGCAGTTGATGCGGGTTCCGTAGTACTTATATATAACCCCCGCACCCAGGTAACAATAACAGTAACTGCCGGGGCAGATGGGTCATTTAGCGGTACAATTGCTGCTAATATGGATGACAGGCTGAGAGTAAGTATAAAAGATCCTTCCGGTAATATTACTGAAATGGGTTCCCTACCTTTTGTCAGTGCAGATGGTAAAACCGTTGTTCTTGATGATAAAGGTGGTGAGTTTACTACTCCTGAAGGATTAAAAATAGTACTTGAGGCTGATACTCTTACTTATCCTTCCAAAGTAACTATTGAACGCATAACTCCGGCTGGAGAACTGCCGGATCATTTAACATCGAAAGGTGGAATAAAAGTAACCTTTAAAGGTGGAGTGCCGAAGAAATTATTTAAAATATCTCTTCCAGCTCCTGTGTCTCCACCTCCAGGTGAAATATATTTTATGATGCAGGAAAGAGAGTTTCTGGGTAAACCCAGCTACATGCTTGTGGATTCCGCATCAATTAAAAATGGCCGACTGGAAAACAATCTCAATGTATTGCAGGATTTTGGTGGAAACAGCGGTGATATTAATCCTTTAATGTCATCAAATTCTTCTGTTGATTTTAACAGAAACATGTTGATGATGCCTGATAATGTAACAGAAATAGCCTTTGTACCGCCTCCACCGGGACCTGAAAAAGATGGACCTGGTTATATAAAAAATAATGAAAGAGACCCCCGTAATCCGCATTACACATGGTCGGGTGCCTATAATATGGTTGCAGCACAGGAAGCAAAAATTGCTCTTTTCCAGAATAGCGGCAATGTTGCCTGTGTGCTTGGTGCCGGTACTCTTCATGCATTGAAGGTAGGTACTAACAACTGGATTCCAGTAGTGGTTGAAAATGATTTTATAATTAAATATGTAGATGAAGATACTGGTGAAGTTCTTTTTGAACAGCTATGTGATGCTGTACAAAGCCCCGGGGTTTATAATTTTGGTAATTATAGTAACGATGGGGTTGCTCCTTCTATTGATTCAATTTCCGGTGGATTATTTTCCTTAAATATTAAGGTTAAACCTGGTACTACTAATATAGGTGATTTAACAGTTGTTGTTGGTGATGCCAAGCCTGATACAGGTAAGGTTACAGTTAAGGTTAATGGTGCAGCAGGTACAGCGGTTGAGGCTAATGGTAAACATCCGGGTAAAGTAAGACTGTATAATAAGGGTGTTTTTAAGGAAACTACAGCTGGTGATGGGGGAGAATTTTCCATTTCAATAGATGCAAAAATTGGTGATCTTCTTTTGCTTACTGTAGAGAAGGGCAATATAGAGCTTCAGCCTCAGGTTATTATCAAGTTTTCTGAAAAGATTCAAACCAACTGGGAAGAAGAAAAGCTCCCAATAAAGCTTTATGAAGCAGATAAAGAAACAGCAACAACTCTTCTTGATCTTGAGTATATACCGTCATCAGGCTCAATATTAGTTAAACCCAAAGCTGCTCTTAAGGAAGAGAAACGATATATACTTGAAATTAATGATATTAAAGATACCAGTGGTAATATATTAAAAGTTAAATATAATTTCCGAACCCGTGAAATAGCAAAGATATTTGCGGGAACAGATATGAAGAATATAAGGACTTCAGTTTTACATGGTAAGTACTTATATGTAGTTCAGGCTGTATGGAAAGAGAGACACGAACCATCAGAAGATTTTCCTTTAGGTTTAGGTAAATTCGAAAATTATATTCATGTTAAGGATATGTCCAATCCTGTTAAGCCTAAAACCATCGGTACTCCTGTTAAAATAGGTCTTGGTGTTTTACATGATATGTGTCTCTATGGGGAAGATAAACTTGTAGCCTTGTTCAGTGGTGATTTTGGTTATTTAAGAAAGATTGATATTACAGATCCTGAGAAGCCGGTTTATGAACCGAAGAATTCAGTGAAAATCAGTTCCGATAATATGTCAACCAATCTTTATAAGGGTATTGCACAGAAAGTATTTGTTCATGGTGATATTGCATATATTGCTATAGCTGGTGCGGGTATGTCCATTGTTGATCTTAAGAAAAAGGGTGTGGAAAGGCCTGAAGTAATAGGTTTTTACTATGCTGGTACTTATGGAGGTTTAACCGTTGATGTTAAGGCTTATCAGAATAAAAAAACCCAGAAGACTTATGCTGTAGTTGCAGATAGTTACTGGGGTTTAAGAATAGTAGATGTAACCCAGCCCGGCAGAATTGATGGTCATGAAGCGGATTATACTGTTGGTCAGTTTATTGGTGGCATTGATTTTGCAGAAAGACGACTTGGTATAGATTCACTTGAGGTTGCTACTGAGTATCCTGTTGATTTGAATGAAGATGGAAAGATTGATAAGAAGAAAGAGCTGCTTGATATTGCTATTTTTAATTCAAGCAGGCAGGAGAAGTTATATATAGTTAATATTACAAACCCCGAAGAACCAAAGCTTTTAGGTTCATATGAAATTGGTAAGAGTTCTCTTAATGACTTGACTCTTGATAAAGAGAAACAGGTTCTTTATGGTCTTGCTTATGAGCAGGGTCTTGTTGGTTTCAATATGAGCCTGAAGGGTAAGGATTTTAATTATACCCGTAAAGAGAAGCTTGTGCTTGAGATAGAAACCAAGGGGTCAGCTAATCATGGGCTTGTTCTTGATAAGCATTTAAATCTTGTTTATACAGCTCAGGAAGATAAAGGTATACATATTTCCAGAATAGCAAAGCCAACTGTTAAGCTGGTTAAGAAGGATGGAGATAAGTTAATTGAAATAGATCGTTTTGCTCCTGGTGGTACTTTGAAAGAGGATAATCCAGGTGATTTGCCCCGTACAGTTCATGTTATGGCTATTTTGCCTGGTGAAGTTGCCTCAAAGGTTTATGCTGATGTTTGTTCCACTAATTTTGAGGGTGGTAATATTATTCCTTTTAATAAGGGTAAAACCCGTACTTACTTAAAAGATATAGAGTTAAAGAGGGTGTCAGATGACCCTTTAAGTGTTAAATATAAGATATTTTTATCAGATCCTATTTTAGTAACCCGTAATATTTGGGATAAGGGTACGGATTATACTCTTATTTCCGGTGATCTTATTGAGTGTCATCTTTCAGAAAAATTCCATGATACTCTTGTGGCTGAGAAGGGTAAGTATGTTTATCTGACTAAGGAAGATTGTATTGATGCTCTTGATCGTAAGGTTTCTGTTCGTTCAGATTTTTCAGATAGGCGTGATAATTTCGCCTCTGGAGCTTCTATAAGTGATGAGCATCCTAATTCCCCGGCTAATAATCCTTCTGTTGATGGTGGTGTAATTCTTCATACTGGTGAGGCGATTGAGGGGATGACGGATTTACGTATAAGAAGTCGTGGGATGGATTTTGCTTTTACCAGGGTTTATCGTTCCCAGTCTGATTATAATGGTCCTCTTGGTAAGGGTTGGGATCATAGTTACAACCGCAGGTTAATTGAACTGATGTCTGGTGATATGATTTATTTTGATGGAACAGGGCGGCGTGATCGTTTTCGTTATGCGGGTAGTGGTCAGTATTCAACTCCTCCTGGTCATACAGCAACTCTTAAGGAACGGGATTATGGGTTTTTAATTGATCCTGGGGATGGATCTTTAGAGTATTATTCCCGTCGTGGTCGTTTAAGTAAGATTGCGGATAAGTCTGGTAATAAGATGCATTTTTTCTATAATCCTTCGGGTCAGCTTGAAGAGATTGCTGATACTATGGGTCGTTCTGCTCATTTTGAGTATATGGCTTTCCCGGATTCTGCGAATCCGCTGGCTGATCCTAATTCCGGTAGATTGAAATCTGTTACTGGTTTTAAAGGTAGAACTGTAGATTATGTTTATAATGATTCGGGTCAGTTAATTCAGGTTAATCAATATGGAAGACTTCATAAATATTCTTATGATGGTGATGATAAGTTGGTTGAATATATCGCTCCTAAGGGTAATACTTTAAGAACTATTGCTTATAGTTCCCCGGGTGTTGTTGTTCGTCAGAGTCTGAATGGTGTTAACTTTAAGTATGGCGCAGGTATTACTGCTACGGTTACAGATGGTAATAATAATGTTGTTGAGTATACTCATGATAGTTTGGAAAATGGTGTTGCCGTTAGCAAGAAAGAGGGTAGCCATGTTACTGGTTTTTCTTATGATAATTACAATCGTTTAGTAGATAATAAATTTCCCCGGGGAAATGGTAAGGCTTTTACTTATCTTGGTAAAAGCAATGTTGTAGCATCCATTACAGATTATCCGGCTTCTGTTGGTGTTAATGAAGTAACTACTTTTGATTATGATAATTTTACTAAGAAATTAAAGGGTGTTTCTTCCAGTAATGGTTATAATAAGTTTTTTGAGTATAACGGTAAAGGTCAGTTGGTTAAAGAGCGTGATGCTTCAAATACCATTACAAATTACAATTATTCTGCTGAGTCTGCTCATGGTGGCAGTAATGTTGGTGGTACTTTAAGTAATACTTCCGGTGGTTATCTGAGTGGTACAGCTACTTCTTATGGTGAAGGTGATGGCAATGTTACAAATTATACTTCCAATGATTTAGGACAGGCTGAGGGTGGTTCCACTAATGGAGTTGGAAATTCAAAGGAATATAATCCTTATGATGAAGTAATTCGTGAGAAGGTTACTGCTGGTGGGATGAGTGTTATTAAGACTTATGCCCGGGATGATAATGGCAATATAACAAGGTCGGATGTTTCCGGTGCTGCTATGAGTCGCACTACTCATTATAATTTTGATCATAATGATATGCTGGCAGATACTATTGATGAGTCAGGGCAAACTCTTTATGGGTATGATTCCAACGGTAATGTAAATAGTATAAATTCACCTCAGGTTTCAGCGAGTTTCAATTATGACAGTCGTAATCTTGTATCCGGCGTTACCTCAGGTGGAGGAACCTGGGGCTTTGGCTATGACGGTAATTACAATCCTGTGAGTTCAAAAAATCCAAAAGGCCAAACTACTACTTACAAATATGACGGTTTTGACAACATGGCGGGGGTTGCAGATCCTTTAGGTAATGAGTCTGTTATCAGCCGGAGTGAGTTTGGTAATTTAATTAATATTAAGCGTAAGGCGGGTGCGGATAAGCTTCTTCATGAGTCAACCCGTACTTATGATTCTTCCGGGCGCTTAGTTGGTTATTCTATTAAGAACCCGGCTGGTGAGGATATAGCTTATAATATTGTTTATAACGATGACACCCGAATCGTGACAGTTACAGATCCTTTAGGTCGTGTGTCTTTTGTAGAAAAAAACTCAAAAGGTCAAGTAATTAAAGAAACCGATGCTGACGGTAATACAATTTTTTATTCTTATGATAATCGGAACAATCTGGAGCAAAAGGTTGAGAATATAAAGGGCGACAAGGTTTATACTACTAAGTATAAATATGATGACTTCAACAGGTTAATCGAAGAGGTCAATCCTGAAAATAATACTGCTTCATTTACTTATGATATTTTGGGTCATTTAACTGGTTCTTCAGATTTTGAAGGCAATAGTGTGTCTCACGATTATGACTCTAAAACTGGTTGGAAAACAAGAACTACCCGTTATGCCGGCAATGTCTCAATTAATACAGATTACGGATATTATCCGAATGGAAAACTTAAAACAATAACTGATAGTTTAGGTATAGTAACAACTTATGCTTATGATGAGCAACAGAAATTAGCCTCTGTTAAATATCCCGATAACAGTATTAAATCTTATACTTATGATATTGCCGGAAATGTCGAAACCGAAACTAAGCGTGATGGTACAAAAATCACAAATACCTACGATGATGGTGACAGGTTAACAGTCAGATCTATGATACTTGGTGGTGTAACAGGTGGCATTACTTCTGAGACCTATGAATATGACGGTATGAACAGAATACTCAAAGGTTCAAATGTTGATTCAAATATAGTGAGAGTCTACGACAAAATCGGTCGTATTGTGTCAGAAATTCAGAATGGTAAAACTGTAGGTTTTGGTTATAATAAGTTCAATAATCTGACTAAGATGATTTACCCCAACGGTCGTACTATTAACAGAGATTTTGATAAGTTGAACAGGTTGAAAAATATAAAAGAGGGTGCTACTGTTCTTGCAGAAATGGAGTACACAGGCAAAATGTCCCGCTACTTATCAAAAAGTTATGGTAATGGGGATATGGTGAATTACCTCTACGATCAGGGAAGACGCATGAATTCAAAGGTATCTAAAAATGGCAGTAAATCTATTAATGGATATGCTTATGAATATTCTCCTTCAGGAATGCGGAAGTTTGAACAGAGAACTCATGACGGTGGTACAAGGGATAATTACTCCTATGATGGAGCCTATCGTTTAACCAAATTAACTAAGAATGCTGGTTCAGCCAACGAGGTCATAAGTAATGTTAAAATTGATGCTGTGGACAATGTGTTGGAGCTGACTACAAAGAAAGGTTCAGAGGTTCAGAAGCAGTTATCAGAATCCGGTATGAATACAGGAAAACTTCACCAGTACAGTAGATTTGGTGAGTGGGGCTACTCTTATGATCTAAACGGAAACACTACCAGAAAGGGAACTCAGGAGTTCACATACAACTATAGAAACGCTGTTATCAGTCACACTTATACTGATGGAACAACCTCATTTAAATATGATGTGTTCGGAAGAAGAATTACCAAAACCGTCAGAAGTACAACAACAAATTATTTCTATGCAGGTAATCAGGTTATTGAAGAATATGCAGGTAATACTCTTTCTAAACAGTATGTTTATGGAAGTGGTATAGACGAGGTTTTCAATGTTAAGTTGCTAACCGGAGATAAAGCAGGAACTTATTACTATCATACAGATGGTATCGGTTCTGTAACTGCGATTACAGATTCAAATGGTGATATTGTTGAGCGTGTGAGATATGGTATTTATGGTGTTCCGACAATCTTTGATAAGGATGGTAACGAGATTGCCAATTCTGTCATAAGTAATGAGTACATGTTCCAGGGCAGAAGATTTGATAAATCCATTAATATGTATTATTACCGTGCCAGACATTTTGATCCAACCACAGGACGCTTCATTCAGCCCGATCCATTAGGATACATTGACAGCATGAATTTGTATCAAGGTATGGGAATGAATCCATATAATTTTGTTGATCCTTTTGGAGAAGAGATAATAAAGAAATTATTTATTAAAAAACCTCATAATTTATTGTTGAGTAAGAGGAAGGCTAAAATACAACCGGGAAGACTTGTCTCTTCAACTACATATCAAGTGCTTAAAAAGACTAGACAAAAAACTGCTATTGGAAGAATAGTTGATACTAAAAACAATAATGATATGGTTCTGTTTGAAGTTGTTGGATATAGAAATGCTGAAAGATACAGGATTGATGTTTATGAAACAAAGCGTTTATACGATTATATCTATCATTATTTTGATACTAAAATAAGTATGAAAAAACCTATTAAGATTGAATTTGTGACTAAAGAAGAGACCTTCAGATATAATAAGAAAACAGTTTTTTCTACTTATGAAGATCCTCACCATAAACAACCTAAGAGTAGACATTTCTTAGAACCAGAGTTACCTGATGAGATAATTAAAGTAGTTGGTGAAAAAAAGACAGCTTCTTTTCAAAAAGCTCCTAAAAAGTAGGTAAGAATGAAAGTTAATAAAATTATATTATTGTTTTTCTTAATAACATTTTTTACTAGTTGTTCAAGTAAAGAAAAAGAGTTAAGTAAATATATTGATGCTGATTTTACAGAAATAATTCATGGCAAAGAGATGCGTAGTTCTGAACACTTAATGATTACGCTAGATTTGTCTGAGTATGATAAATATCCAAACAAAGATATATTTACTAGGTGCGATAGGTATTTTAAAAAAAAGGGGTTTGTACATCTACCTAAACGGTATAAAGATTTGAATCGAGTTGAATGGAAACTCTGTGAGCGAAGTGGTATATCTTATTATGCTACTTTAGATGCTTATTGGGTAAACAAGGAAAAGAATGTTTTAGTAAATCTCTTTTTAATTAGCTATAGTAAATCTAAATCTGATCTTGAGAAAGGAAAGCTCAAATTTGGATATGGGGCAGTTAACATGGTTTATGAAAATAAATTGAAAGGTTATATTGAACGGCGAGAAGTAAATAGGGTTATTAATAGGATAAAGTTTGGAAATGATAGTGATTCTGATAGTGATTCTGTTGATTCTAAAGCTAAGCCTAGGCGAACTGAAAAAGTTACGTATAGTGAGGGTGAGATAATTAATAGTAAAGATAGTAAAGTCGTAAGGCGTTGGGTAATGGAAATTAAACAGCCTCAGAAAAAGGATAAAAAAAAGGATAAAGAATAATTTAATAAAACGCCTCTTTAAACCGAGGCGTAATTTTTTCTTTTTGCAGCATTCCCCAATTATCCTTCCGGGAAAAGTTATGATGGTTTTGAGAGGATGGGTTCTTTTAAAACTGCAAAAAATCTGATTATCAAATTATTGAAAATCCTTGGATAAGGAAGAAGCTGCGCCAGCTCGCTCCACCCATCTTTCCACTATAATCAACCTTCGGCTGAGAGGTGAAAAGACTCCAAATTTCTATAATAGCGTGATAATTTTACGACCAGATCGGCTCTCCCCGGGGTTATAGTAATTTTATGTAGCGTTAATTCGGTAATTTTCTTATGACGGCTCTGAGAGGATCAATAACACTCCTTCAGAAATGGCCTTATTCATTTGAATTCTGACTATTCTGACAATTTCGGGTAATTGTATGTCTTTATGTGAAAATCCAAACCAGAGGCATTTAAACGATTATAAAATTCATGATCGGAATGACACGATGAATAAAAAAAAGGCTTTCCAACATCGGGGGGATGGTGGAAAGCTACAATTGGGTTTATGAGAATTATTAGTTAAATACATTTTACCATATTTTATGGTTTCTGATAATAATAAAAAGAAGCATCTCACCATTTATCAATGATGAGATACTTCAAAAATTGGTACCCTAAAAAAAGAGAAGCAAAACTTTATGAAAAAAGTTTTATCTCAGTAATATTTTATCAGATCCAGAAGAAAATATAAGCACTACCAATAAAAAACTCTGACCAGAAATGTACAGAAAATAGATACAAAAAAATACATACACCTAACGGCTTACACATATGCACTCTGCTTTGCAGAGTTGCTCATTGTTCAAAAAGTCCGGTTTCCCTTTGATATAGATGTTCTTGGACTTGTTTTGAAAAATATTTACCTTTTTTCTACCTTTTTTCAATTTTGAAACCTGCTTATAATCAATGTTTCCACAATAAAATTTCTGGAACCTTCCAGCTTTTTATGACTTTTTTGACCTTCAAAGAAATTTAAACCAAATAAAAAAAACTGACTGCCCGGGTGTGTGTTTTTCTTTTTTGCAGGAGAGAAAAAAAGTAACCGGCGATCAAATTTGAGTAACTATACAATTGGTTTCTAAAATCTAAAATTGAAGTCATTTAACACGATTTATTTCTGTTCACTTTTTATTTGTTCATTTTTTTTGATAAAATATAAATTAAGCTGCTTGTATGGGACAACAGTGAGAAACATATTGGGAGGATGTATGAAGAAAGAAGCTAGTAGAGTTGTGAGGCATTATTTTTTAGGTCTGGATGGTAAGGGGAAAGCAATAAAGCCAAGGATGTTTTTAAACCTTTTGGATTATATTGTGAAGGAAGAGGATAAGAGAAAACGTATTTTTGAAAAAAAGAATGATAACAGATATATTTTTCTTGATGAGTATCATGAGGGAGAAAATTCTGGTGATGTTCATTGTTTGTTGTTTAAAAGATCTCGTTATAATTTTAGTCCACCTTTGGTTGATCGTAATGATCCTAAGTTAGCAGAAACAGAAAATGTGAAGGAGTTGACACAAGGTGAAGCAATCAGAACTCATCTTGCTTTTAAAATGTCTGTTTCAGAGGGAAATTTTACAATAGTTTTGGAATCACAAAAGGCTGGTGATGGTATTACAATGAGTCAAATTGATACTTATCTGAATCATTATTGTAGGAAATATGCTAAAGATAACACTGCTGTTAGAGATGATGGAGTAACAACAGATTTTTCTGTTTTTCATGAAGAAGTATTAAAAGAAGATTTTTTGGAAGAATTAGAAAAATTAAACACTATTGCCTGTGCTGATATTAGTGCACCATTATCTTTCCTTGACTCTACCTTCGGAGAGTACAGTGGGATTTCAGATGCTAAAGATTTAGTAAGAATTCATTTTAGCAGAAAAAAAAGTCATAATTTAAAAAAGTTTGTTAAAAGTGCTTATAGTAAGGTCTATTCTGAGTTTGAAGGAGCTGCTCGTATAAAGGTTGAGGGATATGACGATGATAACCGGAAAAGTATGTTAAATACGGATAACCTGATCAAAAAG
>JAUZSW010506608.1:0-16749 GCA_034780735.1 Hyalogyrina grasslei
TCATTAACGTTTCAGCTCAATTCTGCTGTTTCATTAACGAGCCCTTAACTTAGCAGTGGTTCATTTTTTCGCAAGTCTTATTCACTTTTTTTTACGCTTTTTTATCCCCTGCCCCATCACCCAAATAGCCCGCCGCAAAGCTAAAGCATTTAACTTCAGCAAAATAGCTATAGGTTACGCTCTCAAGAAGCAAATAGCTGAAAAACAAGAAACTTTAAAATCGAACCGATTTACCTAGTTAATTTCATCTCATTAGCTAAGAGTTATTGAAGTTTTTTTATATCTAGGAGTCTATTATCGAACTTGCCATCACCAAGATATTTGATTGAAGTCGGAAGATTTTGATGCAGTAACAGCGATCTTTTATCTTTTTTATCCTGTTTTACGCTTGGAGTTACCAGTAAACAAAATGATGCATTACTATTAAAAGTGCTGCTTTTGGTGATTCCCATGTGGGCCCCATGCAGGAGAAATGTTCCTCGCCAAGTGATTGGTGAACGCAGATGGGGTGTCCAATAGCCATCTTCGCGCAAATCAAAACGGGCGCTTGTTGTAAGAATTTTACCATCACCTGGGGCAAACTCTGTAACTTTAACTGCACCAGTGTCGCGATTAACCATAGCAGTTCGGCGGGTAGGAATGGCATCACCGGCAAAGAGAAACATTGCCACATCGTCAGGCGGCGTGGCTTTTAGCTGCATTGCTCTCTGGAATTGTTTCGCCCGTTTTAGGCATTTTTGTAGATGATCAAGGGCAATTGCCCTGCGCTCCTGTGGATCTTTAATCTCCGGGAGGAGTTTTTTCAATACTTTGTCCTGCGCTGGGTTTGCTAGCCCCCATTTTAATTTTATCCATACTTTAGGATCAAAAATATCGACCTCCGCCCCATTAGGATCATCTTCATAGAGCATCGTCCTAAAACCATACACTGGCATCATTTGATAAATAGAGGCAAAAGTACCGACAACTGCGGGCGGGTAAGTTGGAGTACCTGGAGCAACCTGCAAACCATTAATAAGTTCAAGACATGTATCAAGGTAGCCGGCATTGGGGGTGCCGACAATTAAAAGCTTATCAATATACCTACTACCTTTCCAGTCTAACTTCGGAATCGAACCATCCGCGGGGAGGTCATTACCACCATAACGGAGAAAATATCTTGCCAGCAGTCCCCCCATTGAATGTGCAACAATATCGAATTGAACATCATAATTATTTACCCCATAAAGTTTTTTATACTTTTGTTGCATATAGAGTCGTTTTTCAATAATATATTTTTCTAGTCTGGCAGCGTTGTAGGGTAGATCTCGACGCCAGTCATAATAAAAAGGAAAGAGTGAATAAAAGTGTTTAGTTTTAGGTAGTGGTTTACCATATTGTACATAGCCGGCATTGCGCAGAATTTTTAACATATCTTCGTAAGCATTTATCTGAATTGAAAATCCCATAAACTGCACTGAGATTTTTTCTAGAAATGCGAATGGCTCGACGGTTTCATCGAGTTGAGTAAGATTACTGCCTTTTGACATTTTTAGGCTAAGGTCATGAAGTTGTCGATCACTAAATCCGGCCAACGAATCCCAGGTACTGAATTTACCCCAAACCACTCGGTTTAAACGTCTATTTTTTAATTTTGACCCGAGAAATCCATGCACCACAATGACTGGATTGCGCGCGACACCCTCATATTGTTTGCATTTATTAATCAACTTGCCATTCATTGCCTCATTAAGCTCTTCACCTGAGTTATAAGAGCCGACTGAAGAACAGCCTGCGATAAACAACAGGGCTAGGGCATAGAATAGATAGGCTGAAGTTTTGAACATGATCTACCCTCTTCCATTATGAGGAGCTGCTATTATAGATGTTTTATAGCAGGTAAAATATTTAAATCTAAGAGGAGATTGTATTTTCCTTTCATGCGATGTTCGATGTTCAACGTTGAATGTTCGACGTTCCGACGCAGTCGGCTTTGTTCTGATACACTCTGCAGGTAAAAACTTAACGATAATAAAGTTATCATCTTGCTTCAGTTGTTTAAGTAAGACCTCGGCTAACTTCAACAGCTTTGTTTGCAGTTTATAGTTAATTTGTCCAGTTGATTTCGGTTTCAAGCTATTCAATATATTTTGGTAATCATCAATTTGCTGTTGAAGAACAGTCGGATTGCTATTCTTTACCATCGAGGTATTTTTTAATTCACTACTAGCAAAATTCAGGTATCTATATAAGCTTTTCACTGAGACATCCCCGATTGCGCCTGCCGTCGTTCCCCGTTTCACCCCCCGCTGAGCCCAAATAAATGCATTACGGTATAATTTTTTATCAATTGCCTGGGTGCATTCATAGAAACAAGATACCGTAATCAGTTTTTTTGCTTTAAGTAGCCATGCCTTCCCCGTGGTCGTTTTATCTTTATTCGATTTTTTCAATATTAAGATAGAGTAGAGGTAGACTTCAGGGGTATTTCTCGGGTTAGTATTATATGCTCCGATAATTTTATTATCCAGCTCTGAATAGCTCATTTTTTCAGGAACCACTGCCTGCAAGTGACAAACCGTCATCATTAATATAGCTAAAATTGATATCATTTTTAAATTACACATTGTCTTGCTCCTTAATCCTGAATGCCGATATCTACACCGGAATTTATGCGTGAGCTCTTGTGGGCACTATTATTTACATGATTATTGGTATTACTAATGACTGAACTTTTAATTATACTACCAGCCCCATTTATGCCAGAATTAATCACAGAATGATCTGTTGCTATATTATTAACCTTACTGTTTTTATTAATTATTTTGCTACCTTTAATGGTTGCTCCATTTAATTTTATTCCAGAATTTATTTTCGAACCATCACTAGCACTATTATTTACATCAATATTACTATTTTCTATTTCAGCATCCTTAATTTCAGCCAATTCGGCCTCAATTCCAGAATTAATCTTTGAGGCATCTAAGGCAAGGTTATTTATATTGATATTAGCATTTTTCATCAATTTAGCATTGGTTATTTGCGCCGCATCAGCCGTTATTCCCGAATTTACCTGAGAACTATTATTAGCACTATTATTGACTTGCTCATTATTATTGATTAGAATAGAACTTTTAATGACAGCCCCTCGTGCTCTAATACCTGAATTGATAGTAGAGTCACCAGTTGCACGATTTTCGACTTTATTGGCACTATTTGTAATTGTCGAATTCTGGAGAATTGTTTTACGCCCGCCAACGGGTGCCGCACTCGGGGAAGCTGATTGGGGCATTGCTTTCAGATTGTAAATCCCACAACATACCATAACTGAGTATAACAGTAATATTTTCATCTTCTTCTCCAGTGAGGGCTATAAGGTCAAATTCTATGCAGGCTGCAAAACTTTTAATCCAAGATCTAGAACAATATCCTTGACCTGTTCTTTATAACTCAACATGTGGGGGGCTACAAGATGAGCTTGCAAAGCCTCAACTGAGTCCCATTTTTCCACTATTGTTATAATATTCTCATCGAGCTGTTGAGGTGGAAGTCCAGTTGCAACATCAACCGTTGGCGCATATTCAATACAGCCGTCTTCGGCTAAGACACTGGGGATATTTGCATTAAAAATTTCGATAAATCTGGTACGAGTACCAGGTTTTACTTTTATTGAAGCAAGTACGATAATCATATTATTAATTCCTTAGATATATTTCATTAGCGGTAATTGCAAAACTCTTCGTGGCAGATTTTTGACTTTTACTGCCCAGCACTTAAATATAAATGATAAAATTTATATTTTTTATATTTAGGTGCTAAGTAAACATAATGCTTACATTGGACTTTTGCAATTACCTCATTAATTTAAAAGTTGCATTCTTTTCGTGTAGCCGAGTCCCTAGTTCATCATTACTTGGCCACCAGTCACGGGAATAGCCTGACCAGTTTCATATTGCTGTCCAACCGCATAAATAATTGCTTTTGCGACATCTACCGGATTACAGCCACGTCCCATTGGAACTTTAGCTTCATAAAAATGCTTAACATCTTCAATTGTCTTAGCGCCGGGAACTTTGCCACTGTTTAGATACTGAACGAATAGGCCATTCTCGGGATTGCTCCATAACGGTCCATCAAAGAAGTTACCAGGACAGATGCTATTGACCTTAATTTTATCTTCGATCAACTCCATTGCAAAACTTTGGGTCAAGCCAATTGTGCCAAATTTACTCCCAGCATAAGCGCCATTTTTATTACTGCCCTGCAAGCCACTTTTAGAGTTGATCTGAACAATATCACTCCAGCTATTACCAAATTTATTCTGGAGCGACATTACGCGTGAGGCATATTTCACACAGAGAAAATATCCTGTATAATTGATGTCAGTCACAAAATCCCAGTCACGTTTTTCTAATAACTTCACCGAACCAGCACGCAAGACACCTGCATTGGCAACAAATAGGTCAAGTCCACCACATTTTAAAGTTAACTCTTCGATCATATTACAGACAGATGCTTCATCGGCGATATTAACCCTCAATGCCAAGGCACTATATGGACCAAACTGTTCATTAAGCTGTTCAGCCGCCGCCGTTGCACCATCAATATTCATATCAGCAATAACAATTGTGGCGCCTGCATCGGCTAAGACTTCAGCAATACCAAACCCAAACCCCTGTGCACCACCAGTAATAATTGCAATTTTACCTGATAAAATTTTAGCTCCAGATGCGGAGGCAATAGACTGACGATATGACTCAACTTCCCAGTTTTCAATAAATTCACGACTCGCATCACTCATATAGCTAAATCCACCACAAGCAGTGGCAAATTGTTGCACTAAAGCGGCATCATGCGCCAATTGAGCTACGGTTGTCGCAGCTTTAATTGTAGCACCTGCACAGAATACTGCTTTACCAGGAATCGAAACCACTTTAGGCTTATAACCATGTGTTGCAACGAACTGCTCAATCACTGCCGGAGATATTTCATCGGTAATCAGTGCAAACGATTTAGCATAGACAATATGATCTGGGGTTAATGGTCCATCAGCAACCGCAAATGGAGCTTGAACTGTAATTGCTACTGGCGATTCGTCACCCAGTAAAGCACGCAAGACTGGGGCATTTTCTAAAGCACAAGAGCGATCAAGCTCCCCAATAATAAGTTCATCTTCACAACCAGCAGCAGTATAGTGATCATCAAGCTTTGCCATCATTGCACTATAAACGGCATCGATTTCATCAACATTATCGCCGCCAACAAAGACCCCATGATTCTGCAAGAAAATAACCCGTGGTTCACTACCCTTACTAGCTTTATATTCTGCAATCTTATTCGCCACCGTTTTAGCTAGGATAAACCCAGGATCAATATAATCAATCCAAAGGGCGTCTGGAAAAAGTTTTTTGCACAGCTTTGCGCCATCAATGCCGCAACTCATCCCATTTACCGTCGCTGGATGGAGGTGAACAACATATTTAGTTGGAATTATTTCATGCAATGGCGCCTCCACTGAAGGCCGACCATTAGAATCAAAACATACTGCATTTGCCATGATCTTTTTTACTGTAGCTTCACGAACATCAGCCGGTAAATTATCGTCAATAGCAAAGACTTCTCGTACCGCTTGCCGATCAAGTTTGACAAAGTTGGACTCTTCAATATCAGCCAAGGTTACTCCGCTGGGTTTTACATAAAGCAGTGAGTCGGTTTTATATGAGGTATTGCCGCCGCCAGCTAAAACAAAATGGCTATCTGCACCATAAAGATTAGATATAGCAGTAATTTTTTCTAATGACATGATATATTCCTTGTATTAATTGTTAACAATATTGCAAAAACGATTAAAATATTGCAAAAGTAAAAATATACTTGCAAAAGTAAAATATAAGTCCAAAATAGCATCTTGCAAATATTTTTAATTATATGTTCAGAAATATTACTCCAATTCTGAAGCTTAAGTTCCAGAGTTCCACCCCTTAAAATAAAAAGTCCAAGTAGAACTCCCGAATAATGCTCTTTTAATGTAGGAGTGACTTCCTAGTCACGAACCTTTTAATGTAGAAGTGACTTCCTAGTCACGAACCTTTTAATGTAGGAGTGACTTCCTAGTCACGAACCGAAGATTGACTTGCAAACCGAGCGGTTTATTCTCGACAGGGATGTCGATCCCACATTATCTGGGAGTTTTATCCTAAAAAACTCACTAGAAAAATAAAAATAGGTTCAAACGTTTTATTATGAGTATGTTACAATTTTTATACAGATCATCTGCTGGGTGAATTTATTTCTATTTTTCTAGCCGCTACGGGGTCGATTTTGAGCATGCATCTACGGCGTTAGCTGCAACTCGCAGTAGTGACTACGGCTTCGTCTTGCTGCCTTGTAGCTACATACTCAAAATCAACTACGTTATTTAGGTTTATTTGTTTTGGGACCAAAAATCAAGGCAAAAAAAAGCGGAGTACCGCTAAGGTACTCCGCAACTAATTTGTTCAACCTATTCTTCAGATTTAGTCTTAGGCAAACCCAAAACTTTATCGCCATCTTTCCAGATGCGTTTGCTCTTCAGCAGGTCAATACGTTCGAAACGTTTCAGAACATTTCTTTTCTGTTTAATTTTACCACCAGTTTTAAGACTCGGGTGCTGTGACATAATTTTACCTCAATAGTTTTATCTAAAAATTCAATGCGCCTACTTTAAGGTCGCCTTTTAACTTCAACAAGACTCTTTTAAATAATTTGAACCTTTAATATGGCTCTATTTTATAATTTGTCAAGTTAAAAAGTATAAATTTACTCTAGTTACTAAACAAAAATGCCGATTATTTAACCGCAGCTTTGAATTTCAAAAATTCAACCTGAATAATACGCCGATAACTGTTGGTTGCTGGGGTCTTTGTACTATTTTTTTTGCCAATTGTACCATAATTTACCGCAAAATCCTCTTCAAGTTTACTCCAATCAGAGAGTACATGTCCACTCTCTTCCCAAAGTTTACCTTTACCATCCAAAGTAAGTAACTGATGTTCGCGCAAACTACCTGTAACCACAATAGCATATTCATGAAGTAAAACAGCATCTGCACCTTCAGATTCAGCCTGTGAAATAAGTTTTTTGACAATATCCTCTTTAGTCGTATCGATATAATTGCCACTGCAAATTGCCTTGCCCATAATATCAAATGGCTGTGGAACCTGCTTGGCGGTACTGTAGAATTTAACATTCTCAGTCGGAGCGTAACTCTGACCTTGATAGTTCACCGAAAGACAACCTGCAGTAAGTAGAGCCATCGTTGCACAAAGTATAAATAATTTTATCATCATCAATCTCATTCCTTATTTTTATTTTATTGCAAAGAGCTCAAGTAATTGCAGCTAAAGTTTCTGCACTATTAATATTAGCAAAAGTAATATTCTTGTCTGTTCTTCTCAAAAGACCAGTCAAAACTGCACCTGGCCCAAATTCAAACATATTTTCACCACCAGCAGCAATCATATTTTCAATACAGCTTACCCATTGAACACTTCCTGCAACTTGCGCCTCTAAATTATCAATAATTGTTGCAACATCGTTGCCAATTTTACCTGAAAAATTCTGATATACTGGAACTGTTGGACTCTGCATCGGAGTTGCTTCAAGCACCTCACGCAACTGCTTGCCAGCGGTTGCCATCAGTCGTGAATGAAATGCTCCAGCAACCTTCAGAGGTATAACTTTTCTCATTCCACGCTCTTTCAATTGCGCCACGGCATCGCTTACTTTAGCTTTTTCACCACTAATCACAATCTGTCCAGGACTGTTAAAATTAGCCACATCAATACCACACGTGGCACAGACTTCAGCAATAATTTCACCATCTCCGCCCAAGACACTAGCCATAGCGCCATCCGTTGCTTGACATGCAGCATCCATCAATTCTGCTCGTTTAGCTACCAGCTTTAATCCAGCTTCGAATGAAAATACACCTGAAGCATAGAGTGCAGCATATTCTCCAAGACTCAAGCCAGCATTGCCGATAGCGCTAACTTCAGGGTGTTTGTTCTTAAATGCTGCCAGTGCAGCACAGCTCATTGTATAAATTGCTGGCTGGCAATAACGGCTTTCTGTAAGTTTTTCTGCAGGTCCAACAAAACAGACCTCACTAACTTTCCAACCTAAAGCTGCATCCGCAGCGTCAAAAATTGCTTTTGCCGCTGAACTTGATTCATATAAACTCTGTCCCATACCAACGGCTTGGGCCCCTTGTCCTGAAAATACAAAAAATGTTTTCATCTCAATCCTTTATAATTTTTACCCATAATTAGGGTATGATTTAGAAATCGTGGTAAACTTACCGGCTGAATCCAACCGACTACGTCAAAACTAGGCGTGCCAATCTCCAGCACGTAAATCGACGATAGCTATCTGTAATTTATAACTTGAAACGGCATTGGTTGCATTTATGATAATTTATTAAGCTCTCATTGAGCGCTCCACTCTGCAGGCACAATACAATTTCCTATGTTGAGGCAATTAAAAAACTCTTCGTAACAGATTTTTGATTTTTACCGACATCTTTTAATTTTGAGCTCAATCATATACCTAACTGGTATGCTCATTCGTTAAAAAATTAAAATATGCTCACTAAAAATGCTAAAAATCATGCTCACACTGGACTTTTAAAATCACCTCTATTGAATTAAAATACATTATTATCAGTAAATTACAAGGCTTTTAACAGATAGCATTAGGACCAGGGAAAAAACTATTTTGAAAAAAAACCATCAACTCGCTTGCAATAATAGGTTGGGAAAATTACTTTAGTTATTAGAGACTTTTACGATCATCAATAAAGATGGTTTAAATATTAATTAAAAGCATTGAGTTAATGCTTTGCAAAATCGAAAGGAATTTTAAAATGGTTACAGGAATTGTATTGGTAAATGTTGAACGTCCGCTATTGAAACAGGTCATCAAGAATATTATGGATCTTGATGGTGTCACTGAAGTCTATGCGGTTGCCGGAGAATATGACTTAGTTGTTATGGTTCGGGTTAAAGATAACAGCCAGCTGGCTGAAATCGTTGCTAACCAGATGCCACATGAAATTCAAGGCATCCTCCATACAAAAACGCTCATTTCACTAGAAGCCTATTCTGAACTGGATATTAACAGTTTTTTCAACGTAAAATAGGCTCTATTTCATCGAGGTAATGGCAAAACTCTCCATAACAGATTTTTAAAATCACCTCACAGAATTTGACTAGTTTAAAGTTCCGCTACCATTAATTTGGCTATTGCGGAACTTTTTTTTTGTTTTTTTTGCTGTTTGATTTGTTAGAATCAATTTTTGATATACTTTCTATAGAGAGAGCTTTTATCAACAAATGACCATTTACTAATGCGACACCATTAAAACTGCTGTTGCAAGGCAATATTTTTAGGGTCGTTGCGTTGTTTTATTATTTAGTGAACGTAAAATTTTTTGTACTATAATAAAATTGGAGGAATCGTATTATGAGTTCAGAACAGAGAACAAAAACCAATACTGGCATAAAAGATGTACCCACCTTTTCGGTTCAAGAGAGCTATGGGAATAGTTGGGATTTTCCGATGACTGGCGATGAAGTTATTATCGGTCGTGACAGTGACTGTGATATTATCGTCGATCGCGGTGAAACCTCCCGCAAACATGCCAAAATATCTCGTAAAGATGAACAGTTCTGGATTGAAGATTTAGATAGCGCCAATGGGACCTTTCTCAATTCAGCCCCAATTACTAAACGGCTAGAAATTAAACACATGGATATTATTCAAATTGGCTCATGCATGCTGGTTTTTAATGATCCTAATAATTTGAGCTCTATTGACGATACCCAAACGAGAAAACTCAGCAAAGAACTCTCTTTTGAATTTATTAAAGATGTAATCAGAAAACTTGAACAAAATATCGGCAAGGTCTTTAAAGGTAAACCTGAAATAATTCGTAATGTGCTAATTTGCCTCTTCGCAGACGGTCATTTGCTGATCGAAGATGTGCCTGGGGTTGGGAAAAGTCTCCTCGCTCAAGTATTGGCAAAATCTATTCAAGCCAACTATAAACGTATTCAGTTTACCCCAGATATGCTACCGTCAGATATTACTGGAATGAATATCTATAATGAAAAAACGCATGGATTTGAGTTTATGCCAGGACCAATTTTCGGTAACGTAATTCTAGCAGATGAGATCAATCGCACCCCACCGCGAACTCAATCTAGTCTACTCGAATGCATGTCCGAATCGGTAGTAACTATTGACGGAAATCCACACGTTTTGCCCAAACCATTTTTTGTTATGGCGACCCAAAACCCAGATGACTATCACGGCACCTACCCATTGCCAGAACCGCAACTGGACCGTTTTATGATGCGAATTTCAATCGGTTATCCAGACCAGCAAGCCGAACAGGATATTTTAACCACCCAGGCGGTGACATTGCCGCTGAACCAAATTTCTTATGTCATCAAAGCGATGGATGTCGTTCGATGTAATGCAATGGTGCGAAATGTGACAGTTTCAGCTATGGTTAAAGAATATATCGTCAAAATTGCCGATGCAACGAGAAAACATCCTGCCTTAACTTCAGGCTGTAGTCCCCGTGCCTCACTCTCATTAATGCGGATATGCCAGAGTCTAGCGGCCTATCGCAATCGTGATTATGTTATCCCCAAAGATGTCCGAGAAATGGTTAAACCGGTACTGAGCCATCGAATTAGCCTAAAATTGCGCCATCAGGGCGAATGGAATAGTGTTGAAAATGTTATTGATTCAATAATTGAGTCTATCCCGATGGAAAACGAGGATAAGGGGTTATGTCAATAGTTCTACCAACCTATCGCGGAGCCATTATATTGGTAGCCGCTATCGCCAGTTTAGGTATTGCGTTGGTCAATGTCGGTCTAGGAACCGCATTGACCGCCGCATCAATGCTGGCAATTGTTATCTCAAGTTTTATTATGGCGCTCTTTTCGCTGTCAAAACTTGAAGTTAAACGTCTCAATCATCGTGATGGGATCAGACGTGATGACCTGATGTTGCCACTCCAGATTACCAATCATAGTTTTTGGAATCAACAGTCAATGGTAGTTAATGAGCGCTGCCCATTTGCTGAAAGAGGACAATTCAGCAGTATATTACCTGCTTTAGCGGCTGGAGAATCTTTTACCCTTGAACGCCATGTCACTCCAACCCGACGTGGTTATTTTAAGCTAAATCGTGTCTCACTTATCAGTGGAGATCCAGCTGGACTATTTTATCGAAAACGTAATTTCAAATTACCAACAGAATTAATGATCTTTCCGAAACCGATTAATAATGCGTGGTTACCGTTACGGCTTAAACATCATGCAATTGCTGATATTGATGGTCGTTCACTAGGACGATCTGGGCAAGGACAGGATTTTTTTGGAGTCCGCGAATATCGCCGTTCAGATGAATATCGTTTGATTGACTGGAAAGCAACAGCCTCAAAACGTCAGCTAATGGTCAAAGAATTTGAAGCTAATGCCATCGATCAAGTGATTGTTTTGCTTGATACAGAACAGGCCAATATCGGTTTTGATCCTGGAGATAATAACTTTGAATTTCTTATCGAAACTGCGGCTTCGATAACTGAATATATGGCGGAAATGTATTGTCGCTATAAATTTTTTACCGCAGATGGCAATCAGAGCATCCGCTTAAGCGGTTATAGTTCAAATATCAAAGAACCAATCATTAATGCACTTGCCCTGCTCCATGCTGGTAATATTTCGCTTGAAGACCAGTTGAGTGAATGTGTCGATTACATTCACCCTAATTCTATTTTTTACTGCCTCTCAATGTCTAATCCTAAACCACTGCAACCGATCTTTGAATTACTGCGTGAACGTGATATTGATGTCAGATGGATTTATGCTCCACCGCAGTGCTTCCCAGTAATCGATCCAGAAAAACCACGCCGTATTCGCCGAGGTGCTGTAACAATTGATAATAGCCATGGTATAAATCCGGCAATTTGTACTTTTCAATCTGATATAGGGGTAATATTGAGAAATGAGTAAAAATCACATAAAAAAAATTGAAAAAATTGTTGATTTCTCTAACCTGCGTAAATATCCAGAGAAAGCCCCAATGCATTGGGGATATGTCATCTTTTTTGGCGTCTCAATGATTGCCGCATTATGGCAACATGGACACCCCGTGCTTTCAGCATTCTTGCTGATTATGCTCTTTCCTTCAGGCTTTCTGGCAACTGTCGCCTATAAATATTTTGGCTCTGAAAAACGCTTTTATCTGCAAATGTTCATTGTCGCTCTAGCTGGAGCATGGTTCATTTTTCGCAAACAGCAACATGTCCCAATAGATAAAGCATTAATTGAATCATGCTGTATAATCGGTATGTGTCTTCTCTTTGCCCAGCGTAGTGCTGATTACGATTATCTATTGATGATTAGTATCTTTTTACTGCTTTATGGTGCCCTACTGCCACGCGCTATTTTTATGGTAACATTACTGATTTCGATCACGCTTGGCGGTATCTTGCTTTATTCATCTAGAATCAGATCATTCTCTGGACAGTCAACTAAACTTAAAAATCCACGTCGATCAACCTTCGCCGCCCTTTCGATGATTATGATTCATATTATTCTTGCTGGATTTGTTTTCTGGGGTGCTTTTTCATTATTACCCTCTCACAAAGGATCGCATCGCGGCATTTTTGAAGTCTCATTTTATACCGAAAATGATTCAATGGTACCGCCAGCATTTGAAACCTGGTTTTCATTTCACAAAGTAAAAACCGGCAAGAAAGGGCGCCTAATTAGCAGTGGTAAAAAACCTACTGCATTGGGTAGAAAAGGAGCTAGAATTAAGCTGAAAAAAGGGACCTACATGACTAGCGACGGCAATGGTGGAGGGCCACCAGGCAAAGCACGAGTCTTTCGAGTTAAATCCCCAGTCAAACTCTATTGGCTGGCTCAGCTTTATGATTGCTACGATGGGAAAATGTGGACCCGTTCAAAATATTTGAAAAAATGTCGCAATATTCATTATAAAATTGGCTCTAAGGAAAATATTAGTAACCTCGCTGATCAGAACTTTGTCATTGACAAGTGGATCTCACCAAAACTATATTCCGCCTATCGGCCAAGTTTCTTTAATACTGCTAAACATAAACGAAAAGATATTAAGATAAAAACAACTTTTTATAATGCAGAATTAAGCGAAAAACGTTACCCTGCTCTGCCATTTACCTATAATGTAGCATCACAACTTTACCTGCCGACATTAACCCAAACGGCCAAAGATATGCATTGGGTTGAACGGGTTAAAAAAGGTTTTTACCTGCGTTTACCACGCAAAAAAATAAGTAAACGATTACAAGCATTGGTCAAACGCTTAACGTTAAATAAACATAAACCAATGCAAAAAGCTGTTATCCTACGAAATTACCTACGCAATAATTTTAAATATAAGCAATTTTCAAAACGTGTCCCCAAACAACGCGAAGCTGTCGATTATTTTATCTTTGACCTCCGTGAAGGTCATTGTGAATATTTTGCCTCTTCTTTAGCAGTAATGGCCAGACTTTGTGGACTACCTGCAAGAGTCGCCACCGGCTTCTCCCCAGGTAATTATAACATCCTCAGTGGCTATTTCGAGGTTCATGAATATCACGCCCACGCCTGGACGCAAATCTATATCCCTAATATGGGCTGGTTGACGTTTGATGCCACCCCGTCTGGATCTGTTCGTTCTAGAACAACCCCTTTCGGCTTTGGCAGTTTTCGTGACCCATTCGGGGATAAATGGCGCATCATGCCACCTGAACTAACTGAACATACCCTAAAATTTGTTAAGGCAGGATTCCTCGCCAAACTTACGCCTGGAAATAGCGAATCCCAATATACCATGGCAGAAAAAGCACTAATGGATGTCAGCATGACGCCAGAAATAGTCGAAAAAAAACTGAATGAGTTTATGAATAAAATGTTTCCTGAAATGAATGGAGAAGGGATGGACAAAATATCAATCTGGTATAAACAGATAAAAGAACAGTTGCTCCAGATAATGACAAAGTTCGTCGAAGCTTTACGCCGTACGGCTGAATTTATTATCAACAACCTTATCTTATCTTTAGTCACGATTGCGATCATCATCGCTTTGTCAATTGAAGTTGCAATACTACGCCGTCTCTTCAAACGGCGTTTAATATTAAAAAAATGTCGCAACTATTATCGTGAAGCAGAGCACCATGTCCGACAAGAACCGGCTAAAACGATTGAATTATGTTATCTTCTCACACGTCAACTATTAATTCTAGCTAAAATGCCCCGCTGTAATAATGATGAATTATTAACTTATGGTAGATCTTTAAATAAAATTCATTCAAAACTATCTATTGATACACTGCGGGTATTTTATCTTTTTACTAAACACGAATATAGTGCTAACCCTGCAACTGCTGCTGAAGCTGAATTGGTGCTAAAACGCACCAATAATATCTGTAAAATACTCTATCCAGTAATTGATAAAAATAGAGAACTACATAAAGCCAAAATATAACAATTAACGTTGCAGCTTTTTCCAGATTGGTTCTAAATCAATCGTCTCACCACGATTGGCAGCTTCATCGAGCATAATCGCCACAACTGCACTTTCCAAACCTTCATTTCCACTGCACTTGGGCAACGTTCCGTTGCTCATAGTATCATAAAGCTCTTTCATAATGAAGCTATCGCCTCCACCATGGCCGTCACCAGTAATATTGACCAAAGTTACCCCCTCATCACCAATACAACTATATTTAAGTGTACCAGAATAGAGTTCAACAATCATCGTGCCTTCAGTACAGGAAAAGTACATGCGGCGTTCTGGAATTGCATTGGACATCGTTGCCTGAAACATGACCCGAATATTATTGCGATATTCCATTATTCCCACCTGATTATCTTTCATATCTTTATCGGCGGTAAATGGCGATTTTTCTGCATGTGGATCTTCCCATGCCATGAAGGTCTCATCGCCATACTTTTCCAACAATTTCTCATTTTCAGGAATAAAGAAATCAAGTCCACCAAATGATGCAACTTTGCTTGGTATTGATTCACAGAACCAATTAATCAAATCTAGATCATGACAACATTTTTCCAAAATATGTGGACCTGCATATTTAGTAAACCGGCGCCAGTTGCGCATAATATAGCCACCATGCGTTGGCCTGATATTTTCATTTGCATCAATACTAAGAATTTTGCCAAGTTTGCCAGAATCGAGAATCTCTTTTGCTTTACGATAAATAGGAGCATAGCGCAAAACAAAACCAGTTGCAAATAATCTATCGGACTGCTGATGCGCATCAAATACGGCTTGACAGTCTTCCACCGTCGTTGCCAATGGTTTTTCAGTAAAAACATGCTTGCCTTGTTCAAATGCGTAGAGAATATGTTCTTTATGATAGGCATTCGGTGAAAAGACCATAACCCAGTCGACCCCGGCCGTATCCACTGCCTCCTGATAACTATCACAAGCCTTAAAATCTCTTGTCCCCCAATCCCTATAGGCCAACTCAACGACCTTTGGATCTGGTTCGAACAGTGCAACGACCTCAACATTACCCTTCGAATCAGCCAATAAATTTTTAACAACACCACGACTACGATTACCACCGGCAATCACTGCTACCTTAATTTTTGATCTATTTTCTGACATGTTTATTCTCCATTTTTGTTGAAAAAAGTTAATATGACATTAATTTAACTGCTAAAGTAAATAATAAAATGGATAAAAACAACATGTTTGATAGCAAAAAAATATATGATGTCCATCGCCTACCAAGCGGGCTACATAAAATCCATAGAGATTATGGTCTCTGGATATTACAGACTGGGGGTAGTTCAACCATAGTTAATAGTTTTGCCACAACGAAGGAACGTTATTTTGAATATTTTTCCCTTTCTCACATGTATGAAGGCCATGGGCGACTCTGGCTCTATCCTGATTATGAGTATGACATCAAACCTGGTCAATGCGTAATAACTACACCGAAATTTGCCAACCGTTACGGAGGGTACGCTGATGATATCTATACCGAGGATTCAATGTGTTTCACTGGGCCAGTAGCGGAGATGATGATGCGCAGTGGAATAATTACTAGTGGGATATTTGAGCTGGGCAGTGTCAGATCGCTATTGCCAATTCAAAAACTGGCGGCCAATCCGGCAGTTGATTCCCAAATCAATGCCAATATTGCATTACAAAAACTTTTAATAGATATCTATAATGAAAATCGACGTATTTCAGCCGTTGACGATTCATACCGCCATCGGCTTGATGAATTGATAAAAACCATCAATGAGCAAATTTATCGTTGGTGGACGGTTGAAGAAATGGCAGAGTTTTGCCAAATGCATAAAGAGCATTTTCGCCGTATCTTTAAAAAAAATATGGGAATATTGCCCAAAGCTTACCTCGATCGTCTGAAAATCCATAAAGCTTCAGAAATGTTACTTGGCTATAGTAAGATCGCTGATATTGCGGCTGGACTCGGCTATGGTGATGCCTACCATTTTTCACGTCGCTTTAAGGCCTTAACCGGAATGTCACCCAGAGAATACCGCCGAACTTTCGGTCAATAAAACGTTGAACATCGAATGAAAGAAAAAACTACCAAATATAGCCAGTAAAAGTAGGGCCAGTGTCTCGATGAGACCGGCAGTTGTAGGGCCAGTGTCTCGATGAGACCGGCAGTTGTAGGGCCAGTGT
>JAUZSW010507718.1:873-16733 GCA_034780735.1 Hyalogyrina grasslei
CTTTGGACTTTGGACTTTGGACTTTGGACTTTGGACTTTGGACTTTGGACTTTGGACTTTGGACTTTGGACTTTGGACTTTGGATTTTGGATTTTGGATTTTGGATTTTAAGGGAATGACACAGCGTTTTGAACACGACTTGGAAGACTCTTTTCACCCTCACCCTTTAACCTCCAGCCTAAAAAGCCTAAACCCCTAAATCAGCCTTGCAACGGGCTCCCGCCGGAATTTTATGATCCGGGTTCGGCAGCTCCAACGTCACTCGAAAGGTGTTGCTACCGGGGTCGATCATTCGGTCTACAATTTTTATTTCTGCTTGCTCGGGGCCAAAGCCTGCAAGTTGTGGGGTGACGGTGGCGATTTGGCCGGGTTTAAAACGATTGTAGTGTTCGGCGGGAACAATCACTTCTATGCGCAGAGGGTCGATGCGTACTATTTTTAAAACGGGTTGCTCTTGGACACGCTGTCCTGGAGAGAGGTAACGGTCTGTCACTACACCGGATATCGGGCTACGCAGGGCGCGTTGATTTAACCGGGCCATGGCCAGTTTGTGTTCGAGTTTTGAGTTTTTAAGATTGGCGCGGGCTTGTTCAAGTTTGTGTTCTGCCAGTGAGGCTTCGGTGATGGCTTTATCGACAACCTGTCTTGAAACAAGCTTTTTATTAAGCATAGTGCCCACGCGGCGTTGTTCACGTTTGGCATGTTCACTGGCGGCGATGGCAGATCGCAGTTCGGCTTGGTCTTTGGCTCGGCTTCTGGCGAGTTCCATGGCGCGGGCCTCTACCCGGTCCATGAGTTGTGCGACGATCTGGTTCTTTTCGACCCGGTCGCCGCGTTCTACGAGGATGGATTCTATGACGCCGATAACGGGGCTACCGAGTTCAACCACTTCTTCGGGTTCTATTAAGCACGGCAATGAAGCTGCCACAGTCGGTGTGACTGTAATCATCCATGCCAGTAATATGAAGAGTGGTTTTTTCACAATATTCCTATATCGTTTCCTTTCGCTCCCTGCGATTGACTCACAGCCGTTACAAAACGCTGCGACGACTATTGCACACTAATTTGGCCGATATGGGCAAGAGAACGACACCTTGAATGGGAGGTGCATCTATAGAAAGAGGGTAGATTCAGATTAAAGGGGAAGAAAGGAGGATGGGAGGGACGGGCTATTGGGTTCAATGGTTGGTAGTGTTCAAGATTCTGTGTCATTTATCGTGGACCCCAAAATCAAAACAGTTAGTTAAGGGCACCTCTATTTATTCATGGATTAGCACCTTGAGTCCAGAATTTCCAATAGCTGCGTTACTAAGTGCTGGCAATAGAACAACTATTACAAGTACTTAGCGTCTTGCTCTTGAAAATCCTGAATCTCAATCTGCTCAACCCAGAATTAATAGAGATGTCCTTAAGATAAACTTACTGTTCTGGAGGGCACGATGAAACGCAAGAAATTTTCCAAAGAATTCAAAGCCAAGGTGGCATTAGAAGCGATTAAGGGTCAATTAACGGCTAATAAGATCGCCTCTGAATAACGAAGTAATACCTGGAAGAAGCAGTTGATGGGCAATGCCGGCGAGCTGTTTGGTCAGGGGTCTGAAAAGCAACAGTTGCAGTACGAACACAAGACCGGCAAGCCCTATGAAGAGATCGGCCGCCTCAAAGTGGAAGTGGATTGGTTAAAAAAAGACCGGACATCTGGGTTAACGACAGAGGAGAAACGTCAGATGATCGAGCCAACCCATCCAGAACTGAGCATCAAGCGGCCAGTGCCAACTATTGAACCTCACCCGCTCCACCTACTATGCATCGTGTGCTACCGAAGGACAAAGTGAAAGTGATGACAACCTGGAATTAATGAGTATGTGCCCCTTTTCGTGCCTTGCGGACAAACCAAAATTTGGCGCGATACACTCAAGTTATTTTGGGACAGGCCGCTTAGAGGGCCGGCTGAAAACTTAGATTAACCTGAAACAATATTTTGAACGCCACTATACGCCCTTGCTGAAATTACAAAATAACCTAATAACCTAAAGCCAGGGAGTGTGCTTTACACCCCCTGGAACGAACCAATATTGTGCCAACGCGGCTCTTTATTTTACTGCCCCGTAGAGTTGCTTTTTCTTTTCCAGGATCTAATGTAATCAATTTTGAACGTTGCTGGCGAACTATTAGAATCAGGTATGGCTGGCCACTTCGGATTGACCTCAGCATCGAAGATCATATTTAAAGCTCGATGCCAATGCTCATTGGCTGCTGAAAAAACTTCTTCACCATCAATATACCAAGTAACACGTTTTTCATTCCAGTCTAGTCCATAAACATGATAATCGGTCACGTTAAAGCTTTCAGGATAGAATATTTGTTCCTGAGCTTTTATGTGATTATCTATCGTTCCTTTGTAGGATGGGGATCTGAAGAGGTGCGCCGTTCTCAGTAAATAGTTTTCACTTCCTACTATTTCAAACGGCGCAATTTCCGACCAATTTTCAGGTGAATATTCGTAAAACCAAAATGAATTCCAATAGTTAGAATTGGAAGGTTTAACTCTAGCTTCAAAGTAACCGTATTTTACTTTAGTTTTGCTTTTTATAGCAGCACCTGCATGGGTATACCCGCCTTTTTTCATTTTTCTAGCACGATGGTCTTGACTGCTTATCATTTGAGATTTCAAGAGTAATTCACCACCTGAAAGCGATACGTTATTGGGTTCAAAGTAACTAGGGTGCCTTCCTGGCCATTGAGGATCCGTATTATTCCATTTGCTCGAATCAAGTCCTCCGCTATTAAATTCATCAGTAAATTCGGGAACGACCTCCCAAGAACCTTCTAGAGGCGGGTTTTGTGCGTAAAGTAAGGGAGCAAAAAATAGAATTATTGCAATAAATAAGAAGTTCTTTAAGTGTTTTATCATATACATACGTTCCTTGATTTGGGATGATTTAGGTAAATTCTGGAAAAAAGCGTTATCGGTGTTTCTAGATAACTTGATTCTATCGATGTCAGAATTAATGTTTGGATTGAGGGAGAAGACTAGGTTTGTAAGGTTAACGAGTCCACTCGATGTGAGAAGAAAATGATATTCAGCGTTTTGAATATAGATGCTGAAACTGATGAAGATCAATACTTGAGTACTCTGGCTTGGGATTGATTCCCAAGACCGAAACATTCATGCCCTTGGTTTTAACTTCCTTGTGAATAAAAGACCTCTGTATCTGTGGAAATGGTGGACTAAGTCTAATGGTTTTAGAATTTTTCTTCAAGGCCGAGCCTTGTCCAACGGGAAATGCGTCTGAAAGGAAAACCCTCTGGCTAAAAATTGTTCGTGCTCCAGCAATGAAAGAACTAAAAATAATTGAACAACTTAGCAGCGCCTCAATAGCACCGAGGCCGTCATCTTTGAAGTACGTTTAGTCAAAGAACTGGATGAGGCGGGAGCGGGGCAGATTTAACGCTGTGCAATGGGATAAATTGAACAAAGGTGTTGTGATTCGCCACCGGATGAAAGTGGTTTGAGTCTGGTTACTCGCGACAGCGGATCACCCGACTGATCACACATAAAACTGACTATTTAAAGCATTATCGCGTGTGGGCAGGTTTTGAAAAAGTTCTGTGAGCGGGGTACGACGCGAATTTATTCTAACTGACGGGAATCAATTAGGATTGCTACGGCCTTACTACAATCATCGCCTTGCTGATGATGCAGGGAGGTCATGTCATCAATAAGCTGCTTCCAATGTTCTTTACCTTGTTCAACGGTAGCGAGTAAGGCCTCAAGTTTCCCGCTATCTAACCAATGCTGATAACCCTTTACCAAACCTGGATAGAGCAGCCGACGCATCGGACTGAGGGTTGCAAAATAGTAGTGAAGGCGCTCTGGCTGTACCTCTTCCAGCAGGTTAGGCAAGGTTGATAGAACGTCAGCAAGATTGTCCCTTACCGCGCGCGCCATGAGCTCCGCTCGGCTCCCTGCAATGGCGAGTAACAACTCATGCCATGGTGTCTCGATAGCCTGACCGGCCATCACTTCACCTACTTCATGCCAGAGTACGACTTCAAGTTGGCTATCGACTAGCGCTTCTAATGCTAGATCAAAATTATTTTCTAGGTCATAACTCGCCAAGGCCCTACCCAGAGCGCCATCGGTTTTATTCCAGCGCCATTCCTGAACTCGCTCCCATAACAACCGGCGCAGGGATTCGCGACGAAGAAAAATACTGGATTCACGGGTCATCGCAGGTGGAGAAGTTAGATCACGGGCCATCTCCCGCCCTGAAATAAATATTTCGGACCCATGGTAATGGCGTGTTTCATCTAACTTGCCCAAAAAGAAATGCGCGGCCGCATTACGTCCAAGACCTGCACTGTAGACAAGACCAAGCGGTTTAAGCTGACGGTTTATCACCTCTTGATCAAAAGGATCGAATAAATTTCCGTTCATCGGGATGGGAGAGTAATCATCCTTTTCTATACTCTCCCAATAGTCCTCACGCTGCTTCACCCATTCTCCAACAGCCTCGCTGGATAACTCCTGTTCTAACGGATAACCTCGCTCCCATCGATACAGTTCGCGCATTTTTAGCAGGTAAATACACAAAGTATAATTTGCTGCATGGCGAGCATCCGCAATATGACAATTTTGCCGCACAACATCGGTAAGTTGGTCAATATTAATTGGCTTATGCATTTTCAATTCCTTACTCGAGACATGGAATAACCTACTGAAACAGTATGGTATTCATGCTAGCATTAAACGCAGAGTAATTCCTATCGCAACCCGCCTGCCCAGAGGATTTAGATGGCTATACGACTGAAAACAAAATGGAGTAACAAGGATCGTGAACGCTCCCCGAAAGAATTAGCAAGCGCCCTCGCCTTCACAATTTGGCGTATCGGTATGGAGGGTGTTTTAAACCTGGAGAATGAGGGGTTTCAGACCGAATCTCAATCTCAACGAATGGATATCACCGCCGAATACATGGCCTTCCTTATCCACATGTCGGATCGAAACGCCTATGACCCGCTGACAGATGAAGAGCGTGCTGAATTCATCTCCGCGCTGGCGCTGCGTCTAGCCGATTTTATGCAGGACAATCGCCAAGATGTAGAAGGCCCTGGTGATTATCGCAGCTTATTTATCGACCTTATTAATAACCGCATGTCTGACTATGCTGATTGCTCTTATTCCGAACAAGATGGCCCTGGCTTCTCGATGCGCAGAACCTTTGGCGATCATGTTACGCACAAAATGGGCGAAAAGGATCGTAAATGGATTACAGAATATGTGATGGAAATTGAAACGCCAGAAGCATTAGCTACCTTAAAGCGGGCAACAAATTCTTTATTGGGTTGGGGCGATGAACAAGCTGGCTGATCCGTTATTAATCGTTGCATAAGTACCTGCATGTTTAAGGCGTCCACCAGCAAACATCCTTTCACCACGGGGTACACGAAGAAAAACCTTTATGAAGTGAGGATTCAATAACGTCCGGCTCTCAAACGCAAAATGTATCGTCTCGGAAATCATTAAATCCTCATTCCTTATCCCATCAGGACAAAAGTTGGTGCACCGCTCATTAGTGATCGCAGTTTTCCAGCTTTTTCTTTGAGCCTGGCCATACGGTCGCAATAAACGTGGTAATGAGTGTGATGGGCGCAATGAGTAACATAAATATCCCCAATACATTCGCAATCAGTGGTAGATAAGCAACTTGCGGCAGGACGCGTGATGCAAATAGAATCATTGCTGCACCCATCAACAAAAAAATGACTGAGACGATGACGCCATCGCGCATTGTATTACAGCTAATAAATTTCATTTCATCTCCAGCTCACAGAGCCTCACTTTAGCCCGTGACATTAAAAAGTTCGTAACTACTCAGCGAGTAGTCAACATAAAGGTAACGGCTCAGATCACCACTGAAACAGGTCAAATCAAGGCAAAAATGTAAGGTTAAACGTGTAAACGACCATTTTTGAACGCAGAATTGGCGTATTTCAGGGGTTAGCTGAGTCGTTACAAACGTTTTCTATCTTCAGATAAAAGTATGGATATTTGTATTACATTTTTCACCAATGACCTCCCTACTCCGCTAACAACTTTTCTGCTGCACCAGGTTCAAGACCATGCTCCTTCTCTATCATCTGATTCCAGGCTTTGCGTTTAAAAGTTTTTTCGGCTGGAACCTCTCGGTGTACGATGTTGCGATGACAATCAACACAAGTCTTACCCTCGGCTTCTTCCCCATGAATTGCAGCCGTATCCGGGCGCGTTCCCAATATAGCTTCTTGATTATGACAGCGGCGACACGTCGCAGAATCATTTTCTTTGAACCATTTCCTGGCCGCAAAGGCGGCTTCCGGTAGATGCAAAGCAGCAGTAACAGGGTCATCATAATCGGGGCCAAACAAAGTGCCTTTGACTTGTTTATACAAGTCTTTACTCCCGATAAAATGATCCCAGGTTGCGGAAAATACACCCTCTGAAACATGACAATCCCCACAGCTCGCCCGCACACCCGAGGCGGAATTGTAGTGCACCGATTCTCGATAAGGCCCAGCAACCATATCCATAGAGTGGCAGGTTGTACAAAATTCCTCTGAACTACTGTAATGATCAAATTCGATTAAAAACATTATGAATGTGATGCCAGCAATGCTACCGACCACCAAAGCAATGAGCACATGCCGAGTAACAAAGAAATAAAATCGTGCCTGCTTTCCAGGCTTACTCACTTGTCTGGCTCCCAACTCCATAGCCCAATATGGGGTTGCCCTTATCCGGCTCAGTAAGCCACTGGTGATCCGGGAGACTGCGCACATGCTTCTCGATTAACGCATTGCCCGCCTTTTCTCCCGCCACTTTACGCACTTGCGGCAGAAACTTGCTATAAAAGTTACGTCCTACAACATAGATTCCTTCCCACCAGGTATGGTTGGGGCTGGCCATCGCCGCGCCATGTCGAGCCCGCGCACCCTCATCATGCCAAAGCTCCCAATACGTGTATTCAATCGGCTCATCGAACGGTGCAGGCGTGAGTTTCTTTTCAGAATAAAGCGCTTTCATAATCGCCTGCGCGGGCTTGCCAAACTTCTCGTTATACAGCTCTACAACATTATCGAACTGTTTCATGAAGTTTTTCGCAAACGGTTTGCTATGACATTCAAGGCAAACCTTACTCATAACTTCTCGACGCCGTTTGGGGCTCGCCACGACTTTAACCGTTCCTATACTGCCATCCAGTTTAGCCAGCTCTGAACCACGCTTAGGTAAATCAACGGACTCCGGCAACTCCATTTTATCCCCGTCTTCAAAGACGATTAGGTTTTGTTTCTCCGACACGGGTGAATTTAAATTCCAAGCATTGCGCATACCCACATCGTGCGTGGACTTCAGCTTGCCTGCCGCACCCATATGGCACGTTACACACGTGGGTGCGCTGCTATAGTCTTTTCCAGCAACCCAGGTCTCGCCATTCAAATTCATTTCTTCACGGTGCGTAGCAAATTGGCTACCGTGCATGGACGCCTCATACACTTCACGATCGGGGGAGTCTGGGCCAGAATGACAACGTACACATGCCATTGGATCTCGAGCCTGAGCCTTGGAAAACTGATGCCGGCCATGGCAAGAGGAGCAGGAACCTTTAGAACCATCCGGGTTGATACGACCAATACCCGAGTTTGGCCAATTGTCAGGACTCAATTTACCATCACCCGTCAGCGTAACTTTCGAACCATGGCATTGGTCGCAACCGGCGGCCACAATGGCTGGGCCACCCACGTTCCCGGCCAATGCGGGTAGACGTTCTTCAATCAAGGCACGCGCTTCTGCATGCACAGAGCCTTTTTGCTGTTTGTATTCGGTTTCGTGGCAATGACCGCAGTCTTTAGGCGATACAATCGTCGCAATCACTTCACCCTCATGTTCAATTGCGTCATCATCATCTGAATCGGCGTGATGACAATCCATGCAATTTACTCCCGCCTCAAAATGTGCACTTTTCTCCCACTGATGGGTTAACCCAATGGATGCCTTTTTATGACAGCTGACACATTCTTTTCCTTCTTCGCGGCCCCATTCACTGGGGTCCAACTTAACCTTCGCAGCCAGGGCTGACTCTCCCCACAGCAGCATCAACACCCACGGCAAAATAAATATGACGAGGCTTGATCTGTTATTCGTTTTTATCATAGTAGGCTGACCCTATGTTTTTAATTGGATGTGAACATTAATCATTAATTATTTTTGAATAAATGAAATTTATGCTCATTCAGGAGGGTATTAAAACAGAGTTTTTTTTCAATGGAAATCAGTGTGGCAATAAATGAGTTTTTTAAATAATAAAGCGCTGCCTTTTCTTAAAACTGTAACAGCATATTACCGTGTATATTTCAATTGGTTATTCGTTTTATCAGGTAGCATTATTAGTTTATTAGTTAATAACTGAATACTGAATATTTAGTACAAATGTACCCGTATTTATGTACTCTCCGGTTCTTTCAAATGCAAAAAAAAAGCATACTCTAACCCTAAGATAAAAAAACTAGCTTTATCCTGACATCCGAGGAGAATCCATGCACCAATCAAGACTCAAGAAAACCATCTGGCTACCCGCCTTGTGCGTTGGCTGGCTGGCCGCGGCTTTTGCCGTAAACGCAGCTGAGCCCGAGAAAACTGCAGCCCCTATTCACCATACTTCTTCAGAAGTTTGTAAATCCTGTCATAAGGAAATCTATAAACAATGGAAAGGTTCGATGCATGCTAATAGCACGGCGATTAACGATCCGATTCATGGAGCTTTTTACGGCATGGTGGTGGGTAGCCCCACTGAAGAAGGCGTGTTGCACAAAGCTTCACAAAAATACCCGATTTGTCTGCAATGTCATTCTCCCAACGCAGCGAAGGACAAAGTCACGAAACTGGATGCCAAGCCCGCCTATTCTGAAGGCGTCAATTGTGTTGCCTGTCATACGCTAGGAAAATTTAAGGGTACAACGGGTAAAGACGGCAAACAAAGGCTCGGAATGAAAGCCTATGAGATTTCCGATAACCTACAAGGTCCTCAAGGATTTAAGACTACGTTTGCTACAGCCGAAGAAGATGACCTGTTTGGCGACTCTGGTGGAGAAGGTGATGATGACAAGAAACCCAACCCTCATCTAGGAGAAGAAGTCGAACTAGATGGCGAGACTATTCCATCAATGCCAATGGACGGTAATCCCACGCTCATGAAAACCAATGACGCCTGCATGGGATGTCATGATAAACGCAATAATCCCAACAAGGTTCCTTTGTGCCAGACCGGTGATGAATACATAGCAGGTAAAGCAGATGTAGCCTGCACAGCGTGCCATATGCCAATAGCGGGCGGGCTTGCTGATCACAGCATGGGTGGTGGCCACAATTCAGCGTTAATGAAACGCGCCATTGTATTCTCAATCCGCAGTGAAGCCGATGGCGATAACCTCAAAACGACTGTCAATATGGAAAACAAACAGCCCCATAGCCTGCCAACGGGTGCTCCGTTCCGCAACATTTACCTGAAGCTGACCGCTTTTGACGCAGAAGGAAACGTCTTATGGGAAAATGCTGAAGGTCATCCCGAAAAATCAGACCCACAAGCCTACCTTAAGTACTCAATAGTCGATGATGAGGGCAAGCCTGCTTCTCCGCCCAAGGCCACCAAATTGGGAAAAGATTCGCGGCTAAAACCCTTCGAGAAACGCGAGCTCACCTACAGTATTCCCGCCAATAATGTTGCCATCGTGCGCGGTGAATTGTTCTACAACTTGCTCTGGCCTGGACTGGTGAAGAAGTTTGACAAGCTCCCCGAAGAGCTAACGGCGCCAAAGCCTATCGCCATGTCAGAAGTTAAAATCTAAAGCGCGCGCTTCTGCACCGACCGGATAGCTCAGCGACTATGCGCCCTGAGCTATCCCTCAATTCCCCTCTCAGGATAACGGAGCTTAACGTGAAAAAAATTGGACACGTTCAGCCTCCTATTGTTGGCCTTTTTGCTTCTAGCCTCCTATTTGCAATTGCGCGCCTTTATTTCGCAATAACCACAAACCAAGAACCTTTTGTCTTTGTCAAAGCGATGATTAACGGTTATGAAGATAAAAAAGTGGGATAATTATGTTTAGCCTGGATATTGCATGAATTACACGCAATGCCCGGCTAGCTGTGAGGGGGTCATAAAGAATACCCTACCCGCTCAACGTCTAATAACCCCGGAGCCCCGCGTGACTCTAACCGGCCTTATTCTAATATTCATCCTGCTCATCGCTATGGGGCTGATCTTTATCCGCTACCGGCAAAGTCACCTGCTCCACGTTCGCTGCGTTAAACTGTGCCATCGAATCGCCGATGAGCTGAGCTACAATCAAGAGCAGGAACAAGTGATTGATCGCGTGTTCAAAGTCGTCATCGATCAAACCAAAGCATCCATCGGCCTGCTATTACTAAATACCGAAACGGGCCGCGGCTTACAAGTGCTTCGTGTTCACGGTCTTCCCGCCGAAGCCATTGCGGCTGGCGATTACCTGGACGCTCAAGACAAAGGCTATCGATTTGGTCAGCTTAAAATATCAGGGAATGCAGAGTTGCATCACCTCGGGCTTGCAGCGGCGGTAAAATCGGCCGCTCATATTGAGCTGCATCCACGTCAGAATATGATGTGTATCCCGGTCGTATCGAAGGGTCAGACTCATGGACTATTACAATTAATTTCTTCCTCTGAGAAAGCCTATACAAAGCCTTACCTCAACGACTTAGGCGGTTTAGGCATTTACCTTGCCGCCGCAATTAACAATGCCAAAAAACTCGAAACCATTCGTCAACAGCGCGATGCTGCCGAAACGCTGTATAAAATAGGACTGACCATTTCCAGGCTTCTCGACTTGGATGAAATCCTCCGTCATGCCGTCAACGAAACCCAAAAAGTCATGGGTTCCGACTTCGCCTGGTACTTAGATAAACCAAAACAGAAAGAGATGTACGGCATCGTGCGCAGCATCGCGGGCAACCTCAAAGGCCAGCTTAATATCGGCACGCAAATTGAACTGAGTGGCCGCTCTGTGGAACTGCTTAAAATGGAAAGCACCAAAGACGCCTACATACTCGTATGGAATCTGCGTGAAAACTCGGGACAAGGGCCACCCGGGCACCCTCCTCCACCTTCAGGCAAACATTTCTGCAATTCGCATATGACCGATCATTTGCTTAAACTTGGTGTGAACAGTGCGGTTCTCGTCCCGGTGGGCCTCGGCGAACAAAACCGCGGCCTGTTATGCAGTTTTTCACGTCAAACACGTTTTTATGACAGCTTTCACGTCAGACTACAGCAACGGATCGCCAACCAACTTTTGATTGCGCTGCAATCCACCGATCATCACCAGAATGAACAACGTTTGGCATTGGTTGAAGAACGTCAACGCATGAGCAATGACTTGCATGACAACATGTCCCAAGTCATTAATGGTTTATCACTAGAGCTTCACTCACTGAACAGAATCGCCGGACGTAACGAGGATAATGAACCGATACTCAAACGTTTGAAAGTTATTCGCGGACAACTCGAAGAAGCCAAAGCAAAAATTCGTGAAGCTATTTTTGAATTACAAATCCCCGATGGCAGCGATTTATGGGAAAACCTACAAGAATTCGCCGAACGCTTTGAGCAGTGGCATAACTTTCAAGTTAACCTCAACTTGCCCGCCGAAAAGCTTTCGCTCAACATACCACAGCAACGTGAAGTTTTACGCATCGTGCAAGAATCATTATGGAATGTACGCGTACACAGTGGAACCAGCGAAGCGTCCCTGACGGGCCACTATCACCCTGGAGAAAAAATCCACATTCAAGTCTGCGACAAGGGATGTGGACTCGGCAATGAAGATTTTGAATCGGGTCAAGGCATTGCAATAATGAAAAACAGAGTTGAACGACTGCAGGGTACTTTAACCCTCAATTCCGGCAGTTCTGGCGGCGCTATTCTATCCATTGAGTTCCCATACCATGCTCACTAACCCCTCACCATCCGGCTCCGTCGGAGTCTTAACCATTGATGACCATCCCGTGTTTCGACAAGGTATCCGGCATATGCTGCAGGAAGAAGATGGCATCACCCCCTTGGAAGAATCCAGCTCTGTTGATAGCGCGATACGCTGGTTGCGTATGCACCGAGCAGACGTCGCATTGCTTGATCACAACCTGATTGGCGTCAATGGCGTCGATGCCATTCCTCATTTGCTAGAAGCACAAGCCGACCTGCAAATCATTATGCTCACCGTATGCGATGATTCACAGGTGTTTATGCAGGCGATACGCTTTGGCGCCTGCGGCTACATGCTAAAAGACACGGCTCCAGATCGAATCCTTGAAGCCATAAAAGCCGCCGCAAGTGGGGAATGCCGCGTGTCTGACTCCTTAGTCCGCACGCTCTTTCGCGGTGTGGGTAAAACCGCTACCCATAAGAATCCAGCATCTATTAGCTCCCATTTTCTTGCGCCTCCCACAAACGGAAAAGTTTCCGCTCGGGAAAGGCAAATTCTAGAACAACTTGTAAAAGGGAAAAGCAATAAAGAAATTGCCAAAGCGTTAGAAATATCGCCAAATACCGTACGCAACCAACTACAAAAATTGCAAGAAAGCTTTAATGCAAGAAACCGCGTCCAGCTCGCATTATTCGCCTATGACATGGGTATCAGTAACGCCTGATAGACTTCCTTACGCCTCCTGTTAAAGTGCGTAGGTTTTGTTTAAAGATCGTCCTAACAGATAGAAGTACAAATGTAATCTGTACCACCGCTCGCGCAGTAAGTAACATACAAACACTGACAAAATGGAGAAAACTTTCATGAAGAAACTGACAGCATCCGCCACCCTGTTAATCGTTACTGCAATTTCAAGCAACGTATTTGCTGGAGGTCCAAAGGAAGCACACCCGTGTTACGACGTAGCCGATTGTAAGAGCCAAACATCCCAAAAGGAATTCTCAGCTTGCATCAAAGCTAACCTGGAAGAGGCGAATGCCAACGAGCAGTGCAAAGCATTTCGCGATGACAAGCCCGCTTATTTGGAAAAATCCGGACGGTCAGATCTTAAAGGCTTATTTAATTAAAGACTGAAGATCTGATAAATTATATAATCAGACCGGGAAGATTTGACCCTGACCCATTTTCAGTGTCCTGTACCGCAGGGCACTTTAGGCTCGCGTTGGCGATAAAAGAATGGAGACGCATACACAATGGATTTTCTTGCATTTAAAAGTTTTATTAGCACTGAAATTCTAATCGTCTTCTATTACATCGGTGCGATCATTTTGCCTACCGGCGTATGGTACTTAGCTATTTGGCTAATCCAAAAAAATGAACTTATTAGCACCGCTTATGAGAAAGGAAAAGAAATAATATGGAAATATTTAAATAAAAATCAAAAGAAGAAGCTGATTTTAGTTTTCATTTTCTCCTTCATATTTATGGAGCTGTTTTGGAGAATGTTATTTGAGTTTCTAATTGCCTATATGCAAATACGGGATGCGCTATTACAGTCTCAACTATAATCGCTGTATAAAAAGCGTTCACGTATGACCTCCGCTTCGCTGGGTCACTTAACTCGAACGTTAGAAGTACGTGCCACTTGATTTCTAAGATAAACAGGTATGGCCTGTTCTGCTGGCAGTGTTTTTCCTCGTAGTAAACTCACGGCAGCTAATTTTGCAATTGCCATTGCGCTAGGCAGCAACCCTGCGTGAAGGCCCGCTAAGGCTGATCCCATCCTTGACGTTAATGACTCTTCATAGGTAGACCAGCCGGTGCCTGCGCCTATCCAGTTAGAATCTTGCGGAAGCGGAACGGCGTGTGGCCCGATGACACATTCATGACCTTCCAGCTCTACCCAGCCCTCATCATTTCGGCGATAGCAACCCCAATAGACTTCGCTCATACGCGCGTCAATCGCACAGGCGATATTATCCACATCCTTTTCATCGGCAGCCCGTTGGGCTATGGCCGCTAGGCTTGATATGGGAATCACCGCAAGGTTTGCGCTGGCCGCGATGCCCTGCGCAGTCGCAGTGGCAATACGTACACCGGTGAAGGAACCGGGCCCACAACCAAACGCAAGTGCATCCAGTTCAGTTAGCGTCACTTTTGCCTCAGTCAAAACCTCTTCAAGCATCGGCAGTATCAACTTGGCGTGCTGGCGCGGCTCTACCGTATAGCGATTGTACATTTTCGAGTCCATCAACAATGCGGCGGAGCAAGCCTCGGTGGATGTATCAAGTGCCAAAATTTTCATGAGAGTGATGGCCTTTAGGGGAGGTAATTATATTTATTCAAGCGGCCGAATCTTCTAGGCTACGCAGGAAATAATGAGCCACTTCAAGGTCAGCGGTGATTGGAATATCGGGCAGGCTAGCGAGAAATTTCTTACCATAAGATTTACTGCGCAAACGTGGGTCGCAAAGTACCAATAAGCCTTGATCGGAAACATCTCTAATTAATCGGCCAACGCCCTGCTTGAGCAATATGACAGCCTGTGGGAGTTGATATTCCATAAAGGGATTGCCACCGCATTGACGCATGGCACTCAATCGCGCTTCCAGCACCGGCTCCCCTGGCGCAGCGAAGGGTAATTTTTCTATGATGACGCAAGACAAAGCTGAGCCTCTTACATCCACGCCTTCCCAAAAACTGGTTGTGGCAAGCAAAATAGCATCGCCCTCCTCCCTGAACTGTTCTATTAATGATTGTCGCGTGGCCTTCCCTTGCACCAGTAATTTTCGTGTGGTTAAACCTTCCAACAAACGATGGGCCGCTTGGAGTGCCCGATAACTTGTGAACAGAAAAAAGACTCCGCCGCGACATTCTTTAATAAGCGTTTCGGCCAATGCAGTTATGGCTGGAATATATTCAGGATGGGACGGTTCTGGCAGCCCCTCGGGTATCAACGCCAACGCATTTTGCGCATAGTCGAAAGGACTCTCCCAGCAGGCTGATTGCGCATCCGTAATTCCGAGACGTTTAGAGAAATGGGAAAAGTCCTTACCCACGGCTAAGGTTGCCGACGTAAAGACCCAGGCAGCATCAAACCGTTCAAGATGACTACGAAAAGTATTTGAGATTTCGAGTGGCGTACTATGTAAAACAAAACCTTTTAGCGAAGTCTCATACCAATGAATCTGATCTTCCTGAGGTGTTTGCAATTCCTTTAGCAAACGATAATGCTGCAACGCTCTGCGGTGGCATGCTTGCAAACCTTGGCTGCGGACTGAGGCAATATCCAGTTGTGCTACAAGTTCATCCAAGCACTGCTGTAAATACTCCACCGCCGCTGCAATATTTTTCTTGCCTAATTGTGGTAGCCAGGCTGCATTTTGCTCTGCCGCACCCAACACTTGACGCAAGCCCAAAACCGCGCCAGGTAATGAGTCCGCGGCATCAAATAAATCGGCCATATCCGCCGCTTCTTGATGGCTTTCTGCAATCACGTCTTTACACAGGTCTAACAAGCGGCGACTACTCAGCACTTGCCCAAAAAAACGCGTCGCCACTTCGGGTAATTGATGTGCCTCATCAATAATAATCGCATCAACAACCGGGAGCAGTTCGCCAAAGCCATCTTCCTTGAGCGCCATGTCGGCACAAAACAGGTGATGATTAATGACCAGCAAGTCAGCCTCTTGAGCCGCCTTTCTGACTTTGGCGACAAAGCAGTCACCATAGCGGGGGCAGTCTTGGCCCAAACAATTATCCGCGGTGGACGTTACGCGAGCCCAAAGACGATGATCTTCAGGCATGCGATTAAACTCTACCCGGTCTCCGCTGTCGGTCTGCCGCCGCCAATCATCAAGCTG
>JAUZSW010509940.1:0-53067 GCA_034780735.1 Hyalogyrina grasslei
ATTTAATCAAGATGACTTGTCGTCAAATTTTTTGGCCTGTTGCCATAATAGTTCAAGGCGGTCAATTCCTGCAGCAGCTAATTGTTCATGGTCATAATCAAACTGTTCTTCAATATAGCGAAATCGTTGAATAAATTTTCTGATTGTATTGCGCAGTAGATCTTCGGCAGGTTGGCGCTCTCTAAATCTAGCTAAATTGACCACAGCAAATAATAGATCACCAATTTCACGATCTGTTTCAACCTCATCACCATCACCATCGGCAATGGCCTGTTTGACCTCATCGAGCTCTTCGTGGATTTTGGCAATTATTTCATTTTGATCGCGCCAATCAAAATTATATTTGGCCGCTTTACGCTGTATTTTACGGGCAGCTAACAGCGCCGAGACGCTACGCGGACCTTCAGGCATAATAGATTTTTCAGTATGGTTATTTTCACTTTTTTTAACTGCATCCCATAATACTTTGACTTCATCAGAGTTTGCAGCTTGAGCGTCGCCGAAAACATGTGGATGGCGTCTAACGAGTTTATCAGTTAAGTTGTTCATTACATCAACAAAGTCAAATTTATCGCTTTCAGCGGCAATAACCGCCTGCATGACGACATTTAGCATGACATCGCCAATTTCACCTAACATCCCATCGAAATTGCCATCATCGATGTCATCAAGCAATTCTGCACACTCTTCAACTAAACATTCTTTAAGCGAAGCATGCGTCTGTTCGCGATCCCAAGGACAACCATCCGGTGCCCGGAGGCGTTCGATAGTCTCAACCATTCGAATTGCCGCTTTTGCTACTTTTTCTCTATTGCAAATCATTGAAAGCTCCTTATTAATATTAAGTATAAACAATTGTAATGCCGTCGGTGCCAGGTATATTCAAATCTTCACCCCAGTCATAATCCTTGATATATGGACATTGCCGGATAAAATTTCTGACGGCCTGTTTTAGAATGCCATCACCCCGACCATGGATAATCATAATACTGCGTGAATACTCTGAAAAACATTTTTCTTCAAGTAATACTAAGGCATCCTCAGCCATATAGCCGTGCAGATCAATTGTAATATCGAAATTGAACATTGAGAAACCTGGAGTATGGTATACTATAATATTTATAGTGGTTGCAAATTTTTATTAAAAGGAATTTTATGATGAACAAAATTACAATATTAGCTGTTGCTGGATTAATAACTATTTCAGTTGGTGGCTGTAAAGGTTTTAGAGAATACTTTAATCCACCACCAAAAAAGCCAGATCCACGAGCTGAAATCCTCAAAGCAGAACGTGAAGCGAATTTAACTCCCCACCAAAAGCGTCAGCGTCAACTAAAACAAAATGTATTTAGTATTAAGTCAGATAAAAAGGCGACAAGAACTAGTCTGGGTTCTTCACTCAATGGTACCGAACAACAATATCTAAATGAATACTATAAAGAAAATGACCTAAAAAATCAGGATCGTGGTACTTTTAAATTATTCAAGTTTAAGCGAGATCGCAACTAATCTTTAGACTGATAACTTTTTTAATGGTCGGCTACAATAATTGAATGATACTTCTCTAGTGAATAGAGGAGTATCATTAATATTGTGATCTTTACATAACCCGTTCGATTACAATCTCAGGGTCAATCTCTTCACGTAGAATGCGTTCAAGACCATCTTTGATTGTCATTGTCGCATGTGGACAAGTTCCACATGCTCCTTGCAGTCTAAGTTTAACTGTTTTGCCCTCAATCTCAACAATCTCCATATCGCCACCATCAGCCTGCAGGTGAACGCGGAGTGATTCAAGTTTTTCTCTAATTTTAGTTTCCATTGTTTTGCTCCTTTTCGCATATTGCGAAATATTATGCCTATTATAGGCGTTTAAAAATTTTTAAAAGGGTGTAGACCCCAGAATTTACAGGCTCTATAACCTTAAAAATAATCTGATAAGTCTACCGGTAAATTTACCAGACAAACTCAAGTCCGCTAAAACGTTTTCCAAATTCATCAAGCACTTTTTGTTCTTCTTCAATACCACCACGTGCAACAAAAGTGGCGCCAAACCGCACAAAATTACCTGCATCATCCCAAGGAACTGAACTGATCAGCTTTTCCTTAATCAACCATTGGCTGAAATCTTCGCCTGAATTGAATGTCTCGCCACCTTTAATACCTTTTGGGGCTTTAACATAAAGGTAAAACGATCCAGCTGGCACTTTAGCAGGGAAGCCTATTTTTTGCAATGAGGCAGTCATGCTTTTTAACCGGCGTTCATATTTTTCGCAGATTTTAGGGGTAATTTCAGCTTGATTAGCGAGAGCCACCGCCGCCGCTTTCTGAATTGCAGCAAACTGACCACTATCGGCATTATCTTTGACACTGGCAAACGCTTTAACTGCAAGCTCATTGCCACAAACCCAGCTTAAACGCCAGCCAGTCATATTAAATCCTTTAGACATACTATGCAATTCAACTGCGACATCTTTACCGCCTGGCAATGAAAGAATGCTCAGTGGTGCACCTTGGAAGTTCAATGGCGCATAGGCTGCGTCAGAGACAATCAAAATATTATTGGCTTTAGCAAAATTGATAGCTTTAGTGAAGAAAGCTTCATCGGCAGAAGCGCCAGTTGGATTATTAGGATAGTTCAAATAGAGCAGTTTAGCCCGTTTACACTGTTCGGTAGTTAAAGCATCAAAATCAGGTTTAAACCCATTCTCTTCCAATAGTGGAAGATTGACAACTTCACCTTCAAAATATTTAGTCCATGTTCCCATTACTGGATACCCAGGAATAGTCATAATTGTAATATCGCCAGGATTGATAAAGACTGCTGGCAACATTGCAAGCGCAGATTTACTGCCAACGGCATGGACAACTTCAGTTGCTGGGTTGAGCTTAACGCCATAGAGTTCATCCATGTAGGTTGCGACTGCCTGTTTAAACTCATCAATACCATTATCGGCATAGGTTCGGTTATTCCAGTCAGCAGCTTCACTAATTAAAGTTTCAATAACTTCTGGAAATGCCATATCATCCGGTTCTCCGACTCCCATATCAATTAGTTCAATGTCAGGATTAGCTGCCATTGCGGCTTTTTTTGCCCGTTTAATTTTTTCAAATTTATAAACGGTTGTATCTTTACCAAATCTATCACCACCGATACGTTTAGCAAAATTTGTCTGTAAAAAACTTTCACTCATTTTAAAATCCTCGCTATTTAGCCCGTTACTGGGTAGTTTGTACCCTATAGAACTATAAAAAATAACTTGGAGTTTGTGTTAGATTACGAAAGCTGTTTCGTGTTACCAACCATTTATGTAATTATAAATAGTTGTTTGCCGCGCTTAGCTGTTCATCTCCTGCACAAAACTCCTCAATTTATCTTTAGATGAGTCCATACGGGTAAAGTTTATTGTTGTTGTCATATAATATAGCATAATCAAAGCTATTTTCACAACGTATAAAAATGAAAAAGGCGAATTCATAAAATATGAATTCACCTTATGGTGCAATGAATGGAGCAAGATTATTCACTGCAATAATTCAAGTTGGGAATGATAAACTATTCAGCGTCAGCCAATAATTTATCCAATCTAGCCCGTTCAGTTTCTGTTGTTGTATTATCTTTAACATCAACCCCATTAAAAGAATCTGAAGTATCTTTGATTATTTTACTCGCTCTGGCCATCTGTTCTTGCTTTTCTTCTTTCAGGCGATCTGAACGTTGGATTTCTGCCATAATAGTATCAACCGTATCTTTATCAAGTGAAGTAACCCCCACCGTATTAAGCATACGATAGTATGAAAGGTAATAATTACTAAGAGCAAGCAGACGATCAATTTCGGTCTCAGCAGTTTCAAGTTCAAGGCGATTAATTTCAAGTTTTGATAAAGCACCACCAGATTGGTAGTTCTGCAATGCAACTTTCAAGTGGTCGGCATAAGCTTGATAAACTTTATTATCAAGTTCATAGCGCTCTTTTACATCATCAAGGTTTGCTTGAGCAATTCGAACTTGAGACATCACCCCAATTGATAGTGCCAATGTCCGCATTGCAAGTTCATCTGCTTCGGTTTCAATTGAATAATATTTTGCAACCTGTTCAGGTAATTTTAGTAGGTTATATGCAGCTTTTATGCCAATTTCCCACCAACTTTGATGATAGAGAAATTTATTTGATGAGTTATTGAAGTCAGCAAATGCCCGTACGTTAGGAAACATCATTAAGATAGTCTTACGTGCTTCAGTGACAGTAATATTAACTTGAATATCAAGCTGATAAAGTTCAGGACGTTCAACTAAAGCAATTTTTTCCAAAGTATCAATGTTTGGAATATCTACTACGGTGATCTCTTTTAATGCACTGGTGTTGACGCGAATTTTATTAATTGGGAAATAACCCATTAATGACCGCAATTCAATACAGGCATTGTTATAACTGCGTCGATAGGTCATTAAACGTTTTTCAAGTCTAATGAAGCGTTTACGTTCATCTAAAAGACGCATTGGAGAGATTCGTTTGGATTTACTGAGCTCAGTAATTGTATCCTGAATGTCATGACATTTTTTAATTAGTGTTTCAGTTGTCTCAATTGCATCCTGAGCTGCTGCCACTTTGAGATAAGTTTTAACCACATCAAGTTTGAGGTTTTGCGCCGCACGACGATGTTGCTGTCTTGCTAAAATCATTCGGTCATGTGCTTGTGATGAATTAAAGTAGGCCAATCCAAAGTCAAGCGTACTTAGCGCCATATCAATCTTAAAATCTACTTCATCCTTTTCACTGCTTTTACTTGGGGCAAAAGTTTGAACACCAGTTTTAATATTTTCACTACTTGAACCCGCATCATTACTACGACGATTAGCATCCATGCTGACATTTAACTCTGGTAACATTCCAAGCATTGCTGCAGTTTTACGCTCACGATTAACTGCTTCACGCAAAGCAAATACTTTTAGATCAAGGTTTTGTTCAAGTGCCAGTTTTATACATTCTGGTAGAGTAAACACTTTACCATCTGGAATTATTTTTTGACTAATTTCTTCATAATGTTTCTTTGCTTTTTTAATACGCTCTGAACGGAATTCTTCTTCACTGCTATAGCAACCAAACAACATCACAACAACGCTTACGAGCAGGACGCTCTGAATTCTCTTAAACATGAATACCTCGAATTTTATGATTTAAAAATATATGATTTAAACTTATTCCCATTGATAACTGTAGTCTAATACAGCGTTATCTGTTCAAATTAACACACGAAAGGTAAAAAATCAACCTCTTAAGATGAAAAAAAAGATTTATTCCGGCTAAAATGGCTCTAATGCTGAAATCTTGGTGGCATTAGATAGGTTCCAGTCGTTATCGCCCATGCCTGATTATATGGCATTTTTTTGAGTTCATGCCCTTTCCCCCAAGAGTCAGAATAAAAAATAGACTTTGCTTTGCGGTCAAATCCAGTAATTAAACGCATGTGCCCACCTTTTGTCTGCGGCAGGCCCTGTTCTGAAAAAATTCCAAGTTGCACACACCAAATTACAGGAAGTCCTCGCAGAGTATATTTTTCAATATCTCTAAAAAAACGTTTGGCATCGCTTTTATAATATTTCATTCTCATATTGGCAAAAACTGTGGGATCAGCCAGGTAGAGGAATTTTAATGGATCATAAGAGCCGCCATTGTTAGAATTAGTAACAAATAAATTCATACTGAGCCGTTTTTTATGAAATTTACGTGCCAGTTTATTGTAGTTCTTTAACATTGTGCTGAATTTACTATAATTGAAGAGATCACGGTTTTCATAGAGTTTTTTAAATTTTACTCCTAGTTTACTATCAGCTTTTGCCAGCGCTCGAACCATCGCTTTGACATTTGTGCCATTTGTCGCAGATGACTTAGCTAGTTCGGCAAGCAAATGTTGATCGATGTCTGAGCCGTAATATTTCATTACTCGTTCGAGCACCGCAACTACACAATAACCTTTTGCCCCTTGGTCAACCATCGGAAGATTAATATATTTTCCCCCACCTTTAGCTGTTAGGAGGCGTTCTGGTAATAATTTTTTATTGACTGAAGCTTTTGTTGATTGAATTTTAGCCTGTTTTGAATAGAGGTAAAGTGAGATGAATTCTGGTCGATCATGACGGGCTATTTTGCTGAGGCTCCAGCGTAATTTGGCAATAGATGATGGGGTTGACCAGATTGAATAGAGAATCATACTGCCTGCAAGGCGTTTTCGACGTTTTTTGGGTGTCTGCTTATACTTAAAAATTTTATTAAGATACTGTTTGATTGTTATTATCTTTTTTTCGAATAGTTCTTCTGATAGTTCCCCTACATCACCTCGGTTGTAGAGAGATATTTCAAGCCGTTGCAATCTATTAGCTTTAAATCTCACCACAATCTCTATTATTCGTAATTTTCCCAGTGTAACTTTGCTACCTTGAGTGGCAGAATAATAGAGTGAATCTTTTTGGGCACTATTCCATTTGAATTTTTTCCAGCCACATTTCAAAATAAAATCTTTAGCTGAATTTTCCCATAATTTATCTTGTTCAGTTAGCAGTTCTTTGAGTTTGAACTCTGTAGCATTACTTAATAGGCATAATGTGCACAGCATCGCTGTTAGCACTATTTTTCCCTTTGCTCCCCGAAGCATTAATTATTCTCCTCCAAACAGCGCTGAAGCATAATAGCCGGGATCAAATGGTTGCAGGTCTTCAGCTTGTTCGCCTAAGCCGACAAAAAATACTGGTAGTGAAAATTCTTGTTGTAGAGCGACTGCCATGCCACCTTTGCCAGTACCGTCAAGCTTGGTGATTACCAAACCGCTGATATCAGCAAAACGTGAAAATTCACGGGCTTGATTAACTGCATTAGAACCTAAGCTAGCATCGACTGTTAACCATACTTCATGGGGGGCATCTGGACAGGCTTTTTCGACAGAACGACGCATCTTGGCCAATTCTTCCATCAAGCCTTTTTTTGTATGCTGTCGGCCAGCAGTATCAATCAGTAGAATATCCATATTACGAGCCACCGCGGCTTTAGTTGCGTCAAAAGCAACGGAGGCAGGGTCTTCACCATGTTGGGCTGAGACAATCGACGCACCAGTACGCTCACTCCATAAGGTTAACTGTTCGACTGCAGCAGCACGAAATGTATCACATGCAGCCAGCATAACTTTTTTATTATCGCCAACCCACCGTGCAGCCAATTTTCCGGCAGTGGTTGTCTTGCCACTACCGTTTACGCCAATCATCATGATGATTGTTGGGCCATTTGACTGATAATTTACCGGCCGCATATTGCGTTGTAAAATCGTACTAACATCTTCCGTTGCTACCTTGAAAATATCTTCAGATGTTGCAATCTGGCCACGCGAATAACGATCACGAATATCAGCGACCACTTTCAACGATGCTTTGACCCCAAAATCGGCAGAAATCAGCATTGCTTCAAGGTCTTCAAACGTCTCATCATCCCACACGGTTGTTCCTGAAAATACTGAAGCTATGGAACGTGACATCGAAGTCGTCGTCTTCTGTAGGCCGCGTTTAAATACTGAAAAAATTGTTTTCATGGTAAATATTCCTGAATATACCCATAAAGAGTATTGTTTTTATTAAAATGGTTTACATTTTGTTATTAACTTTATAACGCATAAAGATTATGAATAACAAGTTGTATTTGATACAATAGCATAAATTTATGATTTTTCCATTCAATAACTGCTTTCATCTGAAATCATCAAGCCTAAATAATATTGGTTAATAAATATCTGGCCTTCTGAATTGACTTGGCGATAAACCTAAGCGTTTTTTGAAGAAATTTGAAAAATGATATTGATCGGAGAAAACTAAACGTTCAGCAATTTCCTTAATGCTTAAAGTGCTCTGTTTTAATAATAATTGTGCGGTCTCCAAGCGACGACGCAAAATGTATTCGTGTGGGGTTACTCCCAGATGCTCTTTGAATAGTCGAACGATATAGGCTTGTGAATATGGAATTTCACGACTGATAATGGTGAAATCTATCTTTTTTTCAAGGTGGGCATCGAGTAATTTATGTAATTTCTGCACGATTGCTGGTAATTGAGGTTCATGCTCACTATAGATAATTAAATGTGCTGCCTGAATAAATTTATGAAAAATTAGCGCGGCGGTTCGATCTTTGTCCGCTCCGTACTGTTTAGCCAAAATCAACATATTATAAAAATATTTTGCCAATGAGCGAGCGTTAGTGACAAGGTATGATTTTTCAAGCCCGTATGTTTCGAGTAGGGACTTGACCAATGAACCGCGGCAGACAAAGAAAATTTTTTCCTGAGTAACGCCTAGAGCTGACCAGTAACTATTATCGACATTGGGTGGAATCATGAAATAACTGTCAGTTTCACAATTATAACGTTGCGATGTGATCTCTAAAAATCCATGATTTTTTATGATAAACTCAAACAGATATAATTCGCCTTGATTATCACGATATTGCACCGATGAGTTATTTGAGATTGACTCCGCCGCGACCAATAATTCAAATGTTTTTTTATGATTTATCAAAATTTTACATCTATTATTCTATTTTTTATATTAAATTAAGCTCGTTTTATTTTATACTAACTGTAATATAGTTCATTATAATTATTTTTCACATTATTTAAAAAAAATAAAGGTAGAGAAAATGGAAGATCTTAGAATTGGTGTTATCGGAACGTGGGGACGTGGACAATTGGCACTCAGTGCCCATCATCCGGGCAAAGGCTCAAAATTAGTGGCTGGAGCTGATGTCAAACCTGAAGCTTTAGAAAAATTTAAGGAAAAAGTTGGTGATGATGTTTTTGTCACTGATGATTATCGCGAACTGCTTAAACGCGATGATATTGATGCGGTATTTATTACCTCGCCTGATTTTTTACATGAAGAACAGGCAGTTGCAGCTCTTGAAGCTGGAAAAGCAGTTTATTTAGAAAAACCGATGGCTATCACTATAGAAGGTTGTGACCGTCTATTGGAAACTGCCTACCGTACCGGCTCTAAACTCTATCTCGGTCATAATATGCGTTATTTCCCTGTCATATTAAAAATGAAAGAGCTTATTGATTCAGGGATCATCGGTGAAATTCAAACTGCATGGTGTCGTCATTTTATTGCTTACGGCGGTGATGCATACTTTAAAGACTGGCATTCTGAACAATGCTATAGTACTGGCTTGTTATTACAGAAAGGGGCACATGATATTGACGTTATGCATTGGCTCTGTGGTGGTTATACTCAACGGGTTGTTGGCATGGGAAAACTATCGGTTTATGATAAATGTGAACGACGTGATAAAGAGAGTGCTGGAGATTCTAGCTGGCATGAATCTAATTGGCCACCACAATCACAAACTGGACTGTCACCAGTTATTGATATTGAAGATAACAATATGATTATGATGCAGCTGAATAATGGCGTGCAAATGTCATATACTCAATGCCATTATACTCCAGATTCTGAACGTAATTACACCTTTATTGGCACCAAGGGACGAATAGAAAATATTGGGGATCATGGTGAATGTGAAGTGCAGGTATGGACCCAGCGCGGACCACGTTCAACTCCAGACATCATTTATAACATAAAGCCGCTTGAAGGTTCTCATGGTGGGTCTGATCCAATGATTGTTGCTTCGTTTATCAAATTTGTTAAAGATGGCATCAAACCTAATACCTCACCAGTTGCAGCACGTAATTCTGTTGCTACAGGTGTTCAGGGGCATGAATCCATGCGTAACGGTAACACACCTCAGGATATTCCTGAACTACCACAATATTTATTGGATTACTTTGCTAACGGTCAGCAAAAATAGCTTGCCGTTCGCGACGAATCTGATCTGCCAATATTTTGAAACGGGGTAGGGTGTGTTGATAAAATATTTCCCAGCCCTTACACAGTGCACTAAGCTGTCCAGGGATTGATCCACGACCAGGTCGATTTTTCGGACAGCAACCGTTGCATAACATTAAATATGGACATTGAGCACATTTATCATGATATTGTGTTTTCCGTGCCCCAAAATCTTTGTATAGTTGAGATTCATAAAGCCCTTTCCAGTTATCATGAAGGATATTCCCGAGTTTTAGTTCTGGGTTGACAAAAAAGTCACATGGATAGATATCGCCATTATTTTCAACCACAAAATATTGGCGACAATCGTCAGCCATGGCACAGACGTTCGGATTATTGTCAACCATTCTGACGAGAATTGAATCAAATAGTCTGATTGAGACGGTGCGATGGTCATGCGTGTACCATTCATCAAAAATTTGGCAGAGAAACTCGCCCCATTGTTCAGGTTTCACCGCAAACGGCATTAATTCATGCTTTTCATCAAACTCAATACATTCGATATATTGGTGGTAATTGAGACCTAGACTTTTTAGATAATCATAGATTTCCAGTGGATGCTTAACATTCGCACTACTTACCAAAGTCAGCACATTGTGCTCTACATTATGCCGTTTAAGTACATTTAGTCCGTTGATGACTGCTTTATGGCTACCGTCGCCCGTGGCAGTGAAACGGTTTAAATTATGAATCTTTTCCGGTCCGTCAATACTTATTCCGACTAAAAAATTATATTGTTGGAGAAATTTACCCCAGTCGTCATCTAGTAGGGTGCCATTGGTTTGAAGGCCATTTGAAACAGCTTTGCCAGACTTGCCGTATTGTTGCATCAATTTAATGGCACGTTTATAAAAATCTAACCCCATAATGGTTGGTTCGCCACCTTGCCAGCCAAATGAGTAGTTTGGCATTGGTACTGCCATAAAAGAGCTGATCATCTTTTCAAGTACTGCATCTGTCATCATGTGCTGTCCAGCATAGAGCTTCTCTTTAGCAAGATAAAAACAGTAGGTACAACGTAAATTGCAGCCGAATGAGGCTGGCTTAATCAATAGTGAAAATGGTTTCATAATAGGTCCTTATTGCAAATTTGAGTAATGAGGTGATTGCAAAACTCTCATAGCAGATTTTTACAATTGCCTCTAATGTATAAATTAAATATTTGAGCTAATGTCAAAAGTGTTTAATTAAAATAGACTTGAAAATATGGTAGAAAGTTCATTTTGACCTCGAGTGCTTAAATAAGAGGTGTCAATGAACAATCTATCAGCATCAGTCTATATTTTAACATTCAAAGTCGTCTTTTCCAATGGTGGAAGAATAAATTGATAAAATAACTAAAAAATAGTAAGAATTTATACTATTTATTGAATTGGTGAAATATCAAGATTTATTGCCGGATTATTACACAGAAGTGGATTTGAGCATTGCTTAGAGAGCAAAAATAAATCATTTTTTTGTCTTTTAATGTTTACTTTCTTGATATACAATGTATAGTATTTGTTATTGAAAGCTTTATATTGCTGAAAAATTGCACAGTTCTGCACTTTTTTCACTATGCGACAGCTGGATAAAGTGTTTAGGATAAGAAGAAGATTAAAATGGAGATATAGGAATGCGAGTTAAAGATTATGCAGAACAATTTAAAGGCAAAACCACGGAAGAGATTTTAAGTTTTGCTGCAGTGGAATTTGCTGGACAGGTAATTTTTGCCAGCTCCATGGGGGTTGAAGATCAGGTAATCACCGATATGATTGCCCGCCTGCAACTGAATATTCCTGTTTTTACGCTGGATACCGGACGTCTGTTCCCAGAGACTTATCAATTGATAGCAGAGACGGCTAGACGCTACAAACTTGATTTACGGATATTCTTTCCTGATGCGGCAGCAGTAGAGGCAATGGTTAATAATGACGGCATCAACTTGTTTTACAAAAGTGAAATTATGCGTAAAAAGTGTTGCATGGTGCGTAAAGTAATACCGTTGCAAAGGGCATTGGCTTCTTATTCAGTTTGGTTGTGCGGACTGCGCAGTGAACAGTCCATAACGCGTAGCAATACAGCAATTATCATGGATGATGAAGCCCATGATATGCTAAAAATAAATCCATTGCACGACTGGAGTGAAACGCAACTCTGGAATTATATTCACCGCTACAATGTCCCTTATAACAGGTTGCATGACAAACATTTTACAAGTATCGGCTGTGCTTGTTGCACGCGAGCAGTGGAGAATGGTAGTGAGCAGCGGTCAGGTCGCTGGTGGTGGGAGCACCTGGAAAAGCGAGAGTGTGGTTTGCACTTTGACAATGGTAAATTACAACATGAACTCAAGAGATGATTTGCGTTGTGGAGCATTAGGTTTGACAGCAAAAGACCAATACGAATATGATTTTAATATTAATCAAACAGCTATACCCATTATGGGTAGTTTTAGTTAGTTTATCTGGCAAGTTAAGCTCAAACGTGCAAAATAAAAGTTTAAAATTCAACCTAAACAAGTATATAAGGAAATAAAACATGGACAGTTATAGATTAAGTCAGTTAAAACAGCTTGAAGCTGAGAGTATCTATATTTTTCGGGATGCGGTAAGTCAGTTTTCCAACCCTGTACTGCTATATTCAATCGGTAAAGACTCTTCTGTACTGGTACGCCTTGCTCAAAAGGCTTTTTATCCCGGTAAATTGCCGTTTAAGCTCCAGCATATTGATACTGGTTGGAAGTTTAAGGAGATGATTGCCTTCCGGGACAGTTTTTGCAAAGAACAGAAACTCGACCTACAGGTACATCAAAATAGCGAAGGTATAGACGCTAGTGTCAATCCATTTGATTACGGCAGCAGAAAATATACTGATATTATGAAGACTCAGGCTCTGCTCCAGGCGCTGGATCAGGGTAAATACGACTGCGCTTTTGGCGGAGCAAGACGTGATGAGGAAAAATCGCGAGCCAAAGAGCGCGTCTACTCGTTTCGGGATGAACATCATCAGTGGGATCCGAAAAATCAGCGACCAGAACTGTGGTCGCTTTACAATGGTAAAATCAATCAGGGCGAGAGTGTCAGGGTTTTCCCCCTGTCCAACTGGACTGAACTTGATATCTGGCAATATATCAGATTGGAGAATATTCCGATTGTGCCACTATATTTTGCGGCACAGCGTCCTGTAGTCGAACGGGATGGCTCTATGATCATGGTAGATGATGAGCGAATGCGTATTGAACCAGGAGAAACGCCGGCGATGAAGCTGGTCAGATTCAGGACTCTAGGCTGCTACCCGTTGACTGGTGCCATTGAATCAACAGCGACAACCGTTGATGAAATAGTTGCAGAGATGATGCGTACCCGCGTCAGTGAACGTTCAACCCGAGTTATAGATCACGATGGCGACTCTTCAATGGAACAGAAAAAAAGAGAAGGATACTTTTAATTATGAATATCGATAAATTTTTAAATCAGCATGAAAACAAGGATCTGTTGCGCTTACTGACTTCCGGTTCAGTGGATGATGGCAAATCGACTCTTATCGGGCGGTTGCTCTATGACAGTAAACTGATTTTTGACGATCAGCTGCATACTCTGCGAGAGGATAGTAGCAGACATGGCACAACTCAAGACAGCGGTGAAATTGATTATGCCCTGTTGCTTGATGGACTAAAAGCTGAACGTGAACAGGGAATCACCATTGATGTCGCCTACCGCTATTTTGCCACGCCGAAACGTAAATTCATTATTGCCGATACGCCAGGGCATGAACAGTATACGCGTAATATGGCGACTGGGGCGTCAACCGCAAACTTGGCGATTATCCTAATAGACGCCCGTTACGGGGTTGTAACCCAGACTAAACGTCATGCGTTTATTATTTCTCTGCTAGGAATAAAGCACCTGATTGTGGCAGTCAACAAGATGGATTTGGTCAATTTTGAACGTGAGACATTTCTCGATATTCGTGAAACATTTAAAATCTTTGCTCAGGATTTGGATATTCCTGACATTACCTTTATCCCGTTATCTGCGCTTAAAGGTGACAATGTGGTTGAATTTTCACAAAAGATGGACTGGTACGATGGTAAACCGCTATTACAGATACTCGAAGAGGTTGATGTTGCAGAAGATCGTAACCTTACCGATTTTCGTTTTCCGGTTCAATACGTTAATCGACCGCATCTTAATTTTCGTGGCTATTCCGGCTCCGTATTGTCTGGTATTATCCAGGTTGGCGATACTGTCAAGGCTTTGCCGTCTGGAAAAGAATCCTCCATTAAAGAGATTGTTACCGCCGACGGTAAGCTTCAGCAGGCATTTCCGCCGCAGGCTGTTACCCTTACCTTGCATGATGAGATTGATATTAGTAGTGGCGATATGCTGGTGCATAGCAACAATACTCCTAAAACTGCCAAACGTTTCGAGGCGATCATTGTCTGGATGAATGAGGTGGAGCTGAAGCCTTCGGGACGTTACCTGCTGCGGCATGCGGGGCGTAATGTAAAGGCGCGTATTGAAAGCTTGAAATATAAGGTTGATGTTAATACTCACAATAAAAGTGAAAGCGACTCTTTGGAGCTGAATGAGATCGGACGGGTCGTGCTCACTACTGCGAAACCGATCTTTTTCGATACTTATGCAAAAAACCGCGAGACTGGATCATTTGTCCTGATTGATATGACCACTAATAATACCCTAGGAGCTGGTATGATTATAGAGGGGGTAACCCCTGAACGGTTGCAGGATAATCTTAATGGTAGTGATGATTTTGCCGAGCATATTGAGCAGCGTGAATTTGCCTGGGATTCGGGGCATATAACCGTTCGCAACCGGACGATCAAAAATCGCCATAAAGGGAAAACGCTGATAGTTACTGGTAGTAAAGGGGTAGGGAAACATGAGTTTGCAAAAAATCTGGAAAAAGCGCTGTTCGATTTGAATATGAAGTCGTATTATCTTGGAATGTCAGGTATAGTAAAAGGTTTGGATGCCGATATCGGCGATTCATTCTGGGATTGGGATGAACATATCAGGCGACTAGGCGAATTGACGCGCATTTTTACCGATGCCGGATTGATTGTTATCGCCCCACTCAGCGGTGCCGATAGCTTTGATATTAAAAAGTTGCGGCGGTTAAATTTTCCCAACGAGTTGCTGGTGATTAATCTCGGTTCTTTGACCGATAGAGCCCTGGAACCCGACTTGAACTTTTTTGCGGAACCAGACAATCAGGCGGCATTGAATAATATTTTGGAATTGCTAATCGAAAAGAAAATTATCCCCGAATACTATATTTAATAAGGTAATTACGAAAATCTACGCCAAAAAGTTTTGAAATTACCTTTAATATTTGAATTGCATAAGCATATAATTATAAGATGGTGATAAGTCGCACAACAAAAAGGATAGGATGAATGGCTGCTATACTAAAATACTATAGTGCTCTACAGATAAAAATAGAACGCTATATGGCCGGTGAAATATCAGCGGTAGAACTGAAACATGCGACAGCTCCGTTGGGTATCTACCGGCAACGCAACGCAATGTTTATGATGCGAATTAGGGTTCATGGAGGACATTTTACGCGGCATAAACTGAGTGCCCTGAAACGCATTATGACTAAATATCGACTGAACTATATTCATCTGACCAGCCGGCAGAATATTCAGCTGCATGATGTTGTCGCCGCTGACATTGTTCCGGTAATTAATGAGTTGACGGAGGCGGGAATGCCGTTCATTGGCGGCGGTGGCGACACCTATCGCAACCTCCTCGTATCGAGTGATACTGGTTGGGGAATTGATGAAGTATTTGATGTCTCCCCTTATGCAGATGCTCTGAATAGTTATATGTTGAATGATAGCAGAGCTTTTGAGCTGCCGCGTAAATTGAAAATGGGGATATCTTCGGGTACAGATGACTCAATTCACGCTCAATTTCAGGACTTGGGTTTTATTGCCAGAATAGTTGCTGGGAAGCCCGGCTTCGTGGTTTATGGTGGCGGCGGCATGGGGCGCGAGACGAACCCCGGAGTTAAATTGTTTGATTTCCTTCCGGGCGCTGAAATTCTACGCTGCGCCAAAGCAATACTCGACCTCTTTTATGATCATGGGAATCGGGATAATCGTCATAAAGCTAGGTTGCGATTTGTCGTAAAACGTTTGGGCAATGAAAAGTTTATCGAACTTTTCAATCACTATTACAACAATACATCTGCACCCATCCTGAATTTCAAGGTCAGTGCAGAGTCTGTCCATGCCGATTTTAAATTGCAGACGGTCCCCCAATTTGATAAAAAAACAACTACTGAATATAATTTTTGGAAACGGTACGCCGTTAAGGATACAAAATTTACCGAGCTGTTTTTAGCCAGGCTCTTTGTCCCTTACGGTAATCTGACTGTCGGCTGCCTCACACAGTTGATCAAAGCAGTAGAGATAACCGGTAGCGGTTTTATTCGCTTAACTCAAACTCAAGATATATTAATTCCGATAAAAAGTGAAGCGACTCTCAGTTCTCTTTTTGATCTTATTAATCAACATCCTGCGACCAGAGAACTTCTCCTTAATTCATTTAAGGGGCATCTAACTGCTTGTGTCGGGGCTGAAGTATGTAGTATTGGTATTGCTAATTCTCGCCTGAGTTCAGATGCGATTGCCAAACAGCTTGACCTGCTGTTTAGAGCAGGAACCATTCAAAGACTGAATTTTATTGCTGAGCATCTGGACTCTATTCGTATCTCTGGCTGTCATAATGCCTGTTCGGGACATCCGGTGGCAGCAATCGGTATTCAGGGAATGAAAAAACGCATTGCTGAAGTGATGCAAGAGGGGGCGGTTATATCATCTAGGCATCATGCTAGTCAGGCGCAAACCGGTCAGCAGCAGTTTATGGTAACGGCAGAAATGGTCAATGAAGTGATAAAACTGTTGACCGCAGGAACACATTAGAGCAGTTAATCTTTGCTTCAGTGGAGCAATTGGCTTGTTTTGCTAATTTATCTATATTTCCGCCTCTTACTGCTGGAGTTTTAGTAGTTTTAGTTGACTGAGATAGCTTTTGTTGGCAAATGATTTATGGAGGATCCTTTGTTGTCAGTTTTAAGTAATGTTAAATTAAATATATTATTATTTGTTGTTGAGGCTTTACGCTAGACAACAGAGTATTACTGGAACCAGCATTTCGCATATTTCTACAGCAGCACCAAGCGTATCGCCAGTAGCTCCATTAATTTGTCGATGAGTATAAAAAGACCATAATAGAGTAAAGACAACTATTGAGGCTGCAACGATAACCCCTTTAAATAAAAAAAGCAGATAACCGCTACTAAACATAAATAGTAATGTCCAAATTAGACAAGATGGGGATTTGTGGAGAAATGTTATTCCACCAAGACCCTCTTTTCTGGCATATTTTGAACTAAAAACATGAAGTATTAATCCACAACGCCCAACTATGGCGGCAAATAATACGGTTTTGGGGAGCTCATCCAGTGTCAGGGATAAGAACCCCGCAGCTTTTAAGCCTAAAATCATGATTAATGCCAATACGCCCATGGCGCCAATATGGCTATCTCGCATGATTTCCATCATTCGTTCACGTGGGCGACTACTAAAAAAACCATCAGCCGTATCAGCGAGCCCGTCTAAATGAAACCCTTTTGAAATGCCAGCAAGGAAGACGACCATTACGCCAGTAATGATTGCTGGCGGAGCAAAATAGCCTAGCCCTTTTGCCAGCCAATAGCCCACGCCGCCGATAATCAAGCCGACTATGGGGAAAAATAGTTTAGAGTGAGCAATATCTATTTCATTCGGTGTATAGCCTGGAACGGGAATTATTGTCAACAAAGTTAATGCTGCAAAGAATCTTTTAAAAACATTTATAGTAAGTTGTTTCATCATCACTTTCCAATTTCATCTTTTAAAACCAACGGCAGGCCACAGGAAACCAAGACAACTTTATTGGCAAATTGAGCAATATTCTGTGCACAGCGACCTGACAGATCACGAAAAAGCCTTGAAAGCGGGTTGTCGGGTACAATACCCATACCAACTTCATTGATGACAAAGATAATATTGCCACTGAATTGATGGCAAACCTGTTTTAAATAGATGCATTGTTCATTTATATAGTCTTCATCTATTTGCTGATTGTTTTTTTCTGCAGCATAGAGTAAATTGCTAATCCACAGGGTGAGGCAATCGACTAGAATAGTAGCATAATTATCCGCTTGTTTGATTGCCTCAAAGAGTTTAAGCTCTTCTTCAATTGTATCCCATCCATCATCCTTGCGTTGCTCTTTATGGCGAGCAACACGTTGTGCCATTTCGTCATCTAACACTGGAGCGGTGGCAATATATGCGCGTGAACCGGGAAATTTTTTAGCTAAATTCTCAGCGTAAGAACTTTTGCCACTTCGCGCTCCGCCTGTTATCATTATTATATTTGCCATAATTAGCCTTGTTTAATTTTGTACTAGTTAGTGCCTAGGTGAACTCGCCGATTATTTTCTTTTGGTTCAAACTACGCAGTGCAGTAATACTGTTTAAAAGTTTCAGAGACATTAATTTTCAGATGTCATCTGACTAGGTTTTATATTTATACCATCTAAGATACCGTAGCCATTTTCAAATAAATTAAGAATAGAAACTGAGCCACGATCAACCTTAAAAGCCAACATTTTATTTTTTGCTAACCCTAAAATACTACAAATTAAGGCTAAAACAACTCCACCATGGGTAAAGACGATGATTGTTGAGCCAGAATTGTTCAACAAACTCTGTTTGAATTGTTCAACCCCACAGTAAAAATCTCCTAAATTACTGCCATTAGGGAAAGTAAATGAGTCTGAACTTTTAACCCAATCATTGACCTCAGCTGGATAATGTTTACTGATTTCTGTAAAAGTTTTACCTTCCCAATCACCAAAATTTACTTCGCGGAGATTCTCCATGTATTTTACCTGCTGGTCGCCTGGCATAGCTGTTTCAAGTGTCTGACGGACGCGGAGCATAGGACTGGCAAAAATATGGTCACATTGGAGCTTCGCAATATATTGACCAATTGCCCATGACTCTTTAATGCCTTGTGTTGAAAGTGGCACATCGGTTGCGCCAATATAACGACCAGCATATTTAGCATCTATAGCCCCATGCCTTATAAGAATAATTTTTTTCATAAAAAGAGTACCGTTAGCATCATGCCACTGAATATAATTGTGGTTAGCATGGCTAACTTTTTAGCCTGTTTAAGGTGTTTGATGTTTAATATTTCATATTCAACGCCCCAGTTAGGATACTGTTTCCATTGACCTTTGTAGCAAGTTGGACCACCAAGTTTTACGCCAAGCGCTCCGGCAAATGCCGCCATTCCCCAAGTTGAATTAGGACTGGGATGTTTTTTTCGATCTCGCCATGCATATTTTACGGCATTTGCCGCATAGAGCTTGCTTAATAAAGCCGCAATATATATCGCAATGAGAGTTATTCTTGCCGGAATGAAATTTAACAGATCATCAAGGCGGGCGGGGAAAGTGCCAAATTTTTTATAGCGCCGATTTTTATACCCAAAAGTGGCGTCTAGGGTATTTGCAGCACGATAAAACAGCGCACCCGCAGCGGCACCTGTGACACCACCCAAATACCACCCCAGGGTTGCATAAAATATTGGTGCGGTAACACCATCAATAATATTTTCACCAATACTTTCAAGTGCTGAACGGATAATTCCAGCTTTATCTAACACCTCCGTATCGCGACTGGTAATCATCCCAACCTCATATCGTGCTTGATTGATCGCCCCTATACTCAAGGGGCGTTCTATGGCGGTAACATGGCGGAGCAGACTTTTTAAGGCGATGGCAATAAATAGAGAAAAGATGGTGCCCGTAATGCCCAAAAAATTTACCAGTAAATAGGCTGCTAAGGCGGAGGCAAGGGTTATTACAAGCGTGCAACCCATGCCAGAGAAAAATTCATTAGCTATTTTTTTTCTCATTATGGGTTCTAATCTGAGGGCAAATTTTCCCATTAAAGCCACTGGATGAAATGAGAGTTGTGGATCACCGATGATGCCATCAAGTAACAGTGCTCCAAAAATTATATAAAACAGCTCCATAACTCTATTTTAACCCCATTATTTTATAAATATTATCCATGTCAACACTAGCTCTTACATGATCGGCAAGGCGATTCATCGACTCATCAATATCATACGCAGCTTGTACTGTTGTTAACGGTTTCATGCCGCGTTCAATACGGATCATGTCAATAAATTTGCGCCGAAATAGGTCTTCATCAAATAGTCCATGCAGATAACTCAGCCAAACTTTATCAGCGGCAAAGCCAACGGCTTCACCAGTTGTTGAACGCATGCTCACTAAATCATCGGAGTTATATTTTGTTTTGCCATGATGAATTTCATAACCACTAACTTTATCTCCAGTAGCACAAAGTTGAGCTCTAGTTTGACTTAAATGCTTCCCTGATTCAAGGATAGTGGTTAATGGTAAGAGGTTTAACCCCGCAATTGAGGCTTGACTGGACTCCAGTCCTAAGGGATCTTCAATTGTGGTTCCAGCCATTTGCAGCCCACCACAAATCCCCACAAACCATGCACCCTGTTTGACCTTTTCGAGAATTGCTGCTGCCATACCGCGAGCTTGCAGGGAGGCTAAATCGCCAATGACATTTTTACTGCCCGGCATAATTATAACCTCAGGATTGCCCAAGTCTCGAACATGACGTACTTTTCTAATATTGATGTCCGGTTCAATTTCAAAGGGCGTGAAGTCGGTAAAGTTTGAGATATGCTGTAATTCAATCAGCGCAACATCCAACGTTTTGGTAAATTTTTCAGCTGGACGGGTTAAGGCGAAAGAGACAGAATCTTCTTCAGGAATACCGATATCCGACAGATAGGGAATCACACCGAGTATCGGCTTGCCGGTAAACGCTTCCACATAGTCATGGGCACCTTTCAGCAAGGAGGCATCACCGCGAAATTTATTCACTAAAAAACCTTTTAACAGTTCCCGTTCCCACGGCAGAAATGTTTCAAGAGTACCGATAAATGAGGCATAGGTTCCGCCCCGGTCAATATCGCCGGTGAGTAGCACTGGGCTTTGGGCATAGCGTGCCATATTCATATTGACAATATCATGTTTTTTGAGATTTATCTCCCCAGGGCTGCCTGCACCTTCAAGAATGATTACCTCATAATCAGCGGCCAGTGAATCATAGGCCTGCTGAACTTTGGCAAACAGCTCTTGCTTTGCAGAAAAATATTTTTTTGCTTCCATATTGACGATCGGTTTTCCCATAACGATAACTTGACAGCCGGTATCGGAGGATGGTTTAAGCAAAATCGGATTCATTCTTACATCTGGTGCTAGGCGACATGCTTGAGCCTGAACCGCTTGAGCTCGACCAATTTCGTCACCAGTGGCGGTGACGAATGAATTCAGTGCCATGTTTTGAGCTTTAAAAGGGGCGGTATTGTAGCCGTCTTGAAGCAAAATTCGGCAAAAGGCGGCGGTCAGAATACTTTTGCCAGCATTGGAGCAAGTGCCTTGGATCATCAATGATGGTGATTTTATTTTTCGTTTAAAATAGAACGCTTCACCCACGTTCTCACTATTTAGGAGCTGCTTCAACGCTTGGATCAGATAATCATTTTCATCACTATTTTTTACTGCAACTCTAAAGAATTGTGCATCCAGCCCTCTAAAGCTGGCACAATTACGAATCGCAATATGATATCCCTGCAATAATCTATGATAAATAGTTTCGTCCGCTTGTGGCAATTTTACCAGCAGATAATTGGCCCGACCAGGAAATACTTTTAATCCCAGCTGTTCAAGTTGTGCAGTTAATTTTTGTTTCAGTGGACCAATCAACTCCATCGTTGCTCTAATGTATTCATCACCATCTGTCATAATCTTTTTACCAACTGCCTGTGCAATTGAATTAACTGACCACGGTGGAAGTTGCGCATTGATTATTGCACTGTTACTGGCAGAGGCAAAGGCGAGACCGATCCGTAAGCCTGGAATAGCGAAAAATTTAGTCAATGAACGTAAAATAATAACATTCTCTGGAATATTTGGTAATAATGAAAAATCTTTTTCACAAAAATCGGCAAACGCTTCGTCAATAACAAATAGTGCATCTGAATGTTTGGCGACAAGTTGATATAATTGCTGCTTAACAGCGGCTGTTCCTGCCGGATTACCGGGGTGCCCAATAAAGACCAACATGTTTTTTTCAATCAACCGGTCTAACTCTGAAAATTCTGGGGCAAAATTATCTTGCTCAACCATGTATGCGTAGCTTACTTCAAGTCCGGTCAGGCGACAACTTTTTTCATAATCAATATAGGCCGGAACTGAAATTAGGGCTTTTTTAAGCTTAAATGCTCGTGGGATGGCATAGATGAGCTGTTCAGAGCCATTCGCCGCAGTGACATTTGTGGGCTCAACTCCAAATTTATTCGCGACGAAGTCAACAAATCGTTCCGCCTTCGGATCGGGGTAGTAGACAATATCTTCTAATGACCTGCTAACTACTGAATGGAGAAAGTCTGGTGGACCAAGCGGATTTATGCTGGAGCTGAAATCAAGGAGTTGCTCTGGAGAACAACCTGCCTGTTTCGCTAATTTATTTATATTACCTCCGTGTTCGTTATTCATAATTTTATCCTCGTAGCAAGGAATTCGATGACTATAGTTGCCGCGGCTTCAATTTCTTGCTGAGTATGAGCTGCGGAGATAAAATTTAATTCAAATTGTGATGGTGACATATAAAATCCATTATCTAACATATATTTGTAGTAGGTGGCAAAACATTTGGTATCACACTGTTTGACTTCATCTAGATTGGTTAATGGCTGTTTGTCGGTAAAAAATAGGGTGAACGCACTGCCATAATTGGCACAATGAGCTGCAATATTGTGCTCTGTTGCAAAGTTGTTGATTGTCGTGGCGAACAGTTCAGCTAGTTTTGCCATACGCGGATATGGATCAGTTGCTTGTAGCTTTTTCAAGGTAGCAATACCCGCAGCAACAGCTACTGGATTGCCGCTTAAGGTTCCAGCTTGATAAACTTCACCTAATGGGGCAAGATGTTCCATGATTTTACGATTTGCGGCAATGGCTCCAATCGGCATCCCCCCGCCAATAATTTTGCCGAATGTCGTAATGTCAGGTGTAACCTCAGTTAATGCAGCATAAGCTCCGGGATGGAATCTAAAACCGGTAATAACTTCATCAAAAATCAGACATGCACCGTTTGCGTCGCATAATTGGCGAACATACTCCAAGAAGCCAGGTTGTGGTTTGACGAGACCCATATTTCCAGCAACCGGCTCGATAATCACTGCTGCTATCGCATCTCCATATTTGGCAAAGGTCTGTTTTAGCTGTTCGTAATTATTATAGGATAGCGATATAACTTCAGAGGCGACATTGTCGGTAACCCCTTTTGAACTAGAAACAGCCTGCGTTAGGAGTCCACTACCCGCATTTATTAACAGGCAATCTGAATGACCGTGGTAACAGCCATCAAATTTGATAATATATTTGCGTTCAGTATAACCGCGGGCTAAGCGTAATGCGGTCATTACCGCTTCAGTGCCGGAACTGACCAGGCGAAACATTTCGGCATGCGGAACCAGCTTAGCGAGCAGTTCAGCCATTTCTACTTCTAGTGGGTTGCAGGTTCCGAAACTGAGTCCGTTAATGGCAGTTGTAGTCACAGCCTCAAGTACATCTGGATCCGCATGACCGAGAATTAATGGTCCCCATGAACCACAGAAATCAATATATTCATTGGCATCAACATCATAAATTTTGCTCCCGTTGCCACGTTGGATAAATATTGGTTCGGCATCCACACTGTTGAATGCTCGTACTGGACTATTAACCCCACCTGGGATAACTCGACAGGCGTGTTCAAATAGTTTTGCTGATTTTGTCATAATAATAGTAAACCTTAGTTTTTATTTTTCAGTTAAATTTTCACTCTTTGGCCGCTAAACCGCTATTGCAGTTTAAGCAGTCCTATTCGTTATAAATTTTCAAATTAATCGTTAATCATTTCCTTATATTGATTTGCCCAATATGAGATAAAAATATCTACTCCAGCACGATCCATGGCAAAGATTGATTCACGTACCATCATTTTTAAATCCCCCCACCCACGGTCGGCGGTGGCGATTAACATGGCATATTCACCACTGACATTGTAGGCGGCTAACGGGAGTTTTGTCTGCTGTTTGATACGAGTAATGAGATCGAGGTATAACATTGCCGGTTTTACCATTAAAATATCCGCACCTTCGGCCTCGTCAAGTTCTGATTCACGCAGAGCATTATTGAGATTGCGGAAGTCGGCCTGATAAGTTTTGCGATCGCCAACATTGGGGGCTGAATCGGCAGCTTCACGGAATGGGCCATACATTGATGATGAGAATTTAGTTGAATAACTCATGAGAATTGTCTCAGTAAATTTATTGGCATCTAATGCGGTGCGAATGGCCTGGATCTGGCCATCCATCATTGCACTTGGTGCCACGACATCGGCACCTGCTCTTGCATGACTGAGTGCCATTTGAGCCAATAATTCAAGTGATGGATCATTTAATACAGCTCCAGTATTATCGATAATGCCGCAATGCCCGTGATCTGTATATTCGCAAACACAGACATCAGTGAAGAGCAATAGTTCTGGATATTTTTTTTTCAGGGCACGAATCGCACATTGAACTATGCTGTCGTCGCGCATGGCATAAGCCGCATCACAGCTTTTGGCTTTATGGCTAACAACTCCGAATAGCATTACCGATTTGACCCCAGTTGCAATAAGTTCTCCAACTGCTTCAAGCAGGGTATCAATAGAATAGCGAAATTGCCCCGGCATCGAACTGATCGGTTGTTTGATGCCGTAACCTTCGACCACAAAGGTTGGCCAGACAAATTTTTCTGGAGGCGGCAATGGTGCTGCCAGCATATTGCGGATTGTGCTGTTCTGGCGTAAACGACGCAACCGGATCTGCGGGAATTTATTGTTCATAATAAAACCTTGTTTGAAGCTTATTGTATTTTGATATGCTAAATATAGTGTTTGCAGCTAAATTTATCAAGAATGTCGTAATTAATGGATGATTCATTGTCATATAACTTTTAAACCTCTATCTTTAATAATTTATTATTTACCCGCTCTAGTGCTAAGGTCAAGACTTGGCTTGTCAGGGTTGCGGTTGAGCTTTGGAGTATTTGACAATTTATATTCAGTTCTGTCAACCTGTTGCGGGTGGGGGCTCCAATTACACAGACTTTTTTATTGGTTAATGGGATAGAGCCAAAATTATCGATAAAAGCTTGCAGAGTTGATGGTGCGGTGAATATTACTGAATCAAATTCCGGCAGAGAATTATATTTTACTGGCCTGTTATGGTAGATCTCCAGGTCAATAATCTCTGCTCCACTTTGTTGCAACTCATTACTAAGCCTGCTGCCTGCTATAGTTGAACAGAGCCTGATAACTTGATCATTGCTGCTTAACCTAGGCGTTAATGCTGTTACTAGTCCGGCACTGCCGTAGCTGGTTGTTGGTACCACATCTGGATAAATACTATATTGTGCCAAAACCCCTGCAGTACCTGAACCGCTGACCGCTATTTTCGGTAATTGACGAATATCAAATTTGGCCATTTTTATGGCATTAAATAGTATTTCTGCCGCCGCTGGTGATGGGATAATCAACCATTGAGCGGTGCTATAACGTTTTATCTTTTTGATAATATCACGGGCTGGGCTCAGTTCAATCATCGGCATAATAATTGGCATGCCGTCAAAATTTGTAATTTCTGTTGTCGCTTTATCGGCAAGGTAGCGGCTTCCGGTGAAGAGGATTTTCTGCCCTGTCAACGCCCCGTGTTTACGGTAGAGATATTTAGCGTCAGCCGTTTGGCCAGTAATAATAATGCCCGGCAGTTTCGTATTGGGTAACTTTTCGGCAATATTAGCTAAATTTCCGGAGATGATTTGGCGTTGTTCACTGCCGGCACCGTAAACGACAGCAATGGGCAGATTTTCTGGTGCTCCATCGTTAATCATATTTCGGGCAATAGCTTTAACTTCACTGGCGCCCATAAAAAAGACTTTGGTAAAATCGGCAGTCTCAGTATCATTGAACCATTCAAGTTTACCTGAACCCGACTTGCGTGGTGTTGCAACGGTAAAACCTCGATTAATACTGCGTCTGGTCAATAATAGTCCAGTGGCAGTGGTTGCCAGTGACATACTACTGATGCCAGGCATAACGGTGTAGGGGAGTTCATATTCATCGAGAATATCTATCTCTTCAGCCAAGCGACCGAAGATGCCCGGATCTCCACCTTTCAACCGTACCACTTTTTTGCCCCGTCTGGCATGATCTCTAATCAGCTGGCAGATTTGCGGTTGAGTTAGTGAATGTTCGCCTTGGCGTTTGCCGACATAGATTGCGTCTGCGGTTTTGGGCAAGTTATCTAGTAATTCTGTTGGACAAAGTGCATCATAAAGGCAAATATCACACGTTTGCAGGGCATTAATAACGCCCATCGTTGTGTGGGCAACTGAACCGATTCCCGCCCCGGCCAAGACGACGCGATGGACAAATAGTTTACGTAAGTTATTGAATCTTGAATCATGTTTGCGGAAAGTTATTGCCAGCCAGCCTTGAGCCGCCGGTACTGGTAAAGTAGTCAAACTGATATATTCAGATATGCGGTCTTTTAGTTTCAGGCGTTTCAATCCGGCGGCCGCCATCACGAGGATGTCAAATTTTCCGGCATCGAGTTGGGCAATACGCTGTTCAATATTACCACGGACTGGCAGTTGTTTGCCATGCGGGAAATATTCTGTACAATATTTTACACGACGTTCACTGCTGACCCCGATAGCTGGGGCAGGGGGTAATGAACGGTCAAGTGGATAGACGAGGACATCGCGTTGATCTTCGCACCATGGGAGATAAAACATATCAAGACCATCATGTAGTATTTCAGGCAGATCTTTTGCACTGTGAATGGCACAGTCAATGGTTTCATTCAACACCGCATCATCGAGATCCCGAGTAAAAAAATCTGGTTCAGCGGTGCATAAATCAGTAATTCGATCCCGATCGCCGGGTGAAGACATCGGGATAAGTTCAAAGTTCAGGGCGGGTACAAGCTCATGCAGTTTTGTCAGAGTCTGTCGCGACTGAGCAAGTGAAAGTTTACTATCCCTGGCGCCCGTCAATAAAACTATTTTTGAATTTTTCATAAATATCCTTGTGGTCATTGATGATGGTGTTTGCCTGGCTGATTACTTTGTCTAGGTCGCAGTTTTCACGACGATGCCAGTGCTTAAGATCTTCCATATCAGTTAATTTAATTTTATCATTACTATTGGTCAGGGTTGCTGTTACATTTCTTGGTGATCCTAGATCAATTATTTCGGTGCCTGCTTTAAAGAAATTGGCCATTTCGTTTGAAATTATTGGATGATCGGCTGCCAGAGCGGTGATGACAATATCTGCTTCGGGTATTTTTGCCCCGAGCAGGTTAAATTTGTGCAATGCCAGCTGATTATGCGGGCAGTTATCGGAGGGAGGTTTTGAATAATAAACCCAGTCGATAATACAATTTTCTTTGAGCAGAATATTCTTCATTGCTCTGCCGACAATGCCGGTGCCAACTAATAAAACTCGGCGATTGTTCAATTCCTGCATTTGCTGTTTCAAATAATCAATAACTAGCTCTTCAATTTCAAAAACTCTCAGCAATGGAATAATTTCTGTTCTGAGGTGTTTGACGACATGAATAATATTATCATGCAGTGATTTTATCACCGACCCAGCCCATTGCTGCTGTTCCGCATAGTTGAACAGTTCTTTAAATTGTGCGGTAATATGGTTTTCGCCTGGAGTTTGCGAGTATAGTCCAGCCGCCACTAAACAGCAGTGACGGAATGCCTCAAAGCCAGTTTTCAGGTAAAATTGTTGAGGCTCCAACCAGTCAAGCTTCATAATCATTTTCAATATATCAACGATTGGTTGTTCATTATTGCCAACTGCAAGTAATTCGATTCTGTTGCAGGTATTAAACAGCATAAATTCTTGAATTCCCCAGAGGGTTGCAATGCGCTGTCCAGCACAGTCGAGGCGTTCCCCAGTCAGGTGAATATGTTCACGTCTATCGAGACCAAGCCGATTGTGGTCGGTGCCAATGATTATGAGTTCACTTTTTTCAATCGTGTCAATATGTTTGGCAATATTATTTTTAATCAGTTTAGTTTTACGACAGGCGACACCATGACTGGAGACTGCGATGGTTACATCGTTACGTGTCACACTGGCTGGCGTGATAAAACTGCCATATCGCCAATTATTATCAACGGAACAACTTAAGATTCCACGTGATTCAGCTTCAATAATAATTTTTTTATTTAATGCTCGGTCATTAGTTGCAGCATAAATCAGCATCATGCCATCAAGATCACTTGACTGGAAATCGCTCGTTTTAAGTACAATATGCCCCGCCGAGTGGGCTTTGACGATGGCTGCAATTGGTTCTGCGGCGACCACAATAACCGTTGCCTGGGCTGCTAATAACGACTTCATTTTACGAGTTGCAATCTTACCGCCCCCAACAATTAGGCATTTTTTTCCTGTCAAAAGCAGGTTGATTGGATAAATATTCATTAGCTATTCCATTTGATGATTATAATAATGGCTAAAACAGTAAAGGTAAGGCGTAGAGCTTGGAGGATTAAGACAATCCACAGCCCATTTTTACCCGGAAATATTCCCATTGCTGCTGGCAAATTACGTCTTAGCGTTCTGATGGGATTAGTAATGACATTGCCGACCATGAATGCGAGAACAATTTGCCAAGGGACGATTTGTTGTTGATTGAGAAATTCAGATGCAACGCCGGCAGCATTGAGCAAGCCGCCGAGTCGTGCTGCGAGCACTGCCATTATTTCAGGCGTGAGCCATTGTTGAATGCTTTCCGGAACGAGATTTTTCCAAAAATCAAACATTCGGTTTTGAGCTATAAATGCCACAATCAAATAAATAGGGGCGGTAATGTAGAGGAGGCGTAATAGCGTATTTGCGGTACGATTGAGGGATTTTTTTATTACCTCGCGCCAGCTATAGGTTTTTGTTGCCACAGGTTCTGGAACATCAAAGTCAACTGTTACCATTTTTTTGCTATAAATGCGGGAAATTAAGAGGAAGGCAAAGGTCATTATTAATCCAGTGCCGAAGGTGAATGAGTAGTAGCCGACTGCCGCTAATCCGATGGCACTAAGTAGGGGAAATATAATGCGTAGTGAATGTGAGATCATCGCTGGATAGGCATTGCACAGTGCACTGATAATCATTTCGCGACGGCTGATATTGCCCTCGTTATAGCTACTGGCAATTAAGGTATTGGCGGCGTTTTGGGAAAAAATAGCAGTAACAAATGCGATACCTGATATTTCGGGAAGTTTGCCCATGCGGATCAGTGGTTTGGCTAGACAGCTAGCAAAGCGCGACCAAGCTTTATACTCGAATACAGCACCGATGAAACATGCTGTTCCAACAAGCATAAAAAAATTCAACAGCCTGTGGGCAGTTTTCAGCAGTAACGTTATATCGGCATTGATAATAATGTAGAGCGTCAATGAGCTGGCAATAAAGAGCCACAGAGCAAAGCCGATTTGCTGTAGTGTAGATTTTTTTTTCTTTTTCAAACAAGCTATCCATTTTTTTTGACGATTACCATTGATAGGTACTCTTTACCACGCGCTTTGACCTGTTCTATATCATTTGAGATAAATTGTTCATTGAGCCCGAGATTTGCCCCATATAAGATTTTTTTATCAAGATGGTCAAGTTTGTCAATGATATTATTGCGACTGTTGTAGGTTTTTAGAAAAACGACGGTATCAGCATGCTCCAAAGCACTTTGTGCCGCGACGTCGGAATAGCTAGGAACGATACAGAGACGCTCTTGATCTTCGACAAGAATCGTATTTGATATAGCTGCTAGAGCACTCCATGAGTTGACTCCAGGGATTGTCTCGATTTCAAGCGTAGGTGATAACTGCTGCAACTCTTTCATCAAATATCCATAGGTGCTGTAGGTTAGTGGATCCCCGATGGTGGTGAAAACACAGTTTTTACCCTGCTGTAATTTAGCGTAAATTTGCCGTGCATTACTCTTAATAAGTTGCATACGGTCATGCCAGTCTTTGGTCATCGCAAAAATTAATTCAATCCGTTGTGCGGTAATGTTTTCAATATTATTAATAACTTGACTTGATACACTACGTTCACTTTGTCTTGACACCGCCGTAAATACTACGTCAGAAGCTTTTAATATTCTAACTGCCTTTAGGGTAATTAACTCAGGGTCGCCAGGTCCAACCCCAACCCCATAAAATTTACCAATTTTCATAAAATATCCTATTGAGACAAATTAAAGTATCTGCCATGAAGAGTTTTGAGATAAGCTTGGTTAAAAACTCACCAAAAGATTAAGTTACTTTTGGTGAGTTAGGCGATGTCTTAGTGCTTATGATTCGTTAATGAGTTAATTGCAGTGCGAAGATGATCGACAAAAATTTCAACAATTTCATCGTTTTCACCCAACCCTTTCAAGGTCGGCTTACAATTTATACCCTGTTTGGTCAAAATTGATTGCCAAGAATCAGCTTCTGCACCAGCTAAATCATTGCAAGCATGGTCGCCAGCAACGACCATTAATGGTAGTAGATAAGCATTTTTTATTTTCTGTTTTTTTAGCTGTTGTTGGATGTCAGTAAAATTTGGCTTGCCCTCTACAGTACCGACAAAGAAATTTTTGTTCTGTTGTTTGAATATTGCATTAGTCGCAATATAGGTGGTATCGCCGATACCAGTATGACCATTGCCATGTCCCATCAAGACGATAGCCTCATCTGCTTGGCGAGCCGCTGGAATAACTTTGAGTAAAGCTTGATAGCATTTATCAATGTCTGAGGCTGAATTTAATAATGGGAGCCCGAGAGTGATTGCTTTAACGCTTTTAGTACGACATTTGAAACGTTCAATTGCCGTAACAATTTCTAAAAATTCGGCACCAAGTGAGACATGCAGTGATTGAACTGCAATTTTACTGAACCCAGCTTGTTGCATTTGATCCAGTGCTTCAGATACCGAATAGGTTATGGTTCCCTGTTTTTTTAATTTTCTGCGAATGAACGCTGAGGTGTAGGCCCAATGTAAAGGCAACCCGGGGAATTTTTTGCTAATCACCTTTTCAATATTATCATAAGATCTTTTTGCTCCAGGTTGGCTCGTCCCAAAGGCGACCAGCAGAATACCTTGTTTGTCCGTTTTGACTTTAGGCGCAGGTGAGGTGGCAGCGATTGCACCGGTGCAACTTAAGGCACAGGCAGCGGATAAAAACAGCGATTTTTTCAAAAGAGTAACTTGTTTGAACATAGTTCATTTCCTTTTTTTATTAGTGTGTGACGCACTATTTTATAAAAAACAACTATTTTCGCGTCAAACAAAAAATAGTTGAGTTTGAACAAGTTTCTGACTTTAGAGGTGAACTCTATTCACAGTTGCGACACAGTTACGGACTTTCACCGTATTCCTTCCATTCAAACTGCTGTAAATTAGTTGTAAAAAGTAAAAAATCAATAGCTGAATCAGATTATTACTTTATTTACTTTTACGTTATTATGAGTTTTTTATATTCATTGTTGAATAAGTTGGCCGCTGTGCTGATGTCGGTGGCATTGGGATGTTGTGCGGCTGCTGCAATTCGCTCTTTGCGGGCTTCCGTCATTGCATGAGCCGAATCGGGAGGTAATTTTTTTAAGCGAGCAATAAGATCAGCATCAAGGCGACCATGACAAATATATTTGGCGGTTACTTTACAGCTTTCGAGGATGCCTTCTGCACGTCCTATAGCGATGGCGGCATGGGGTGAATCAGGCCATGCCCCCAAAGTCATAAATAAGCCAATGGGGCTATTTTGACACTTTTTCATATAAGAGCGCATGTCATCGTCGGGCCAGCCATGATAAATACCAAAGCCTAAAATAATATATTTGTAACCTGTTGGCGGTGGTGCATTCTCGACTGAACTCAATAGCACTGGGGCATCTAGTTTCAGACAAATACCTTCTGCCAGCTTTTTTGAATTTCCAGTTTTGCGACTTGAATAAACCATTAAGATGTCTGGTGATTTCATTGTATCATTATCCTGTTATAGTTGAATGAGATGAGCCGGTGGCAATAATATGCAGGAAGCCGGAATCATGAAATACTCTGGCATTGATATTGAATACAGCTTTGAGTATTTCTGGTGTTAGTACCGTTTCGACATCGCCGGATTTATAGATTTTCCCCGATTTTATTGCAACTATTTCGTGTGAATAGCGTGCTGCCATATTGAGATCATGTAGCACCATAAATATGGTGAGTTTCAGCTCTTGATTCATTTTAGTAATCAATTCAAGAATATCAAATTGATGACAGATGTCAAGAAATGTTGTTGGTTCATCAAGCAACAAAACATGTGGTTCTTGAGCTATATTTAATGCGATCCAAGCTCTTTGACGCTCGCCACCGGACAATTGATCGACTGGCCGCTTTCGTAATTCGGTCAATTGGGTAAGGGATAATGCCTGTTCTATTTTTTGCTGGTCATTATTGGATAGACCACGCAAAGGACGACAATGAGGAAAGCGCCCATAGGCAACTAATTCTTCAACCGTAATATCGCCTGGCGCAGAGTTGTTTTGTGGCAGTACCGCCAGCATTTGAGCCAGTTTTTTTGCTGAAAATGAATTGAGACTTTGGTTGTCGATATAGATGCCGCCTGATGTTGTTTTCAGAGTTCGTGCCATTGCTTTAAGTATCGTTGATTTTCCTGAACCGTTGGCTCCGATTAAGGTAACAATTTTGCCACTTGATACTTTCAGGGTTAAATCTGAGATAATCGTATTGTTGCCATAGCCGGCACTGATGTTTTTTGTCTCAATTTGCATATTTTATTTTTCCTCTTAACAAATATAAGAAAAATGGTGCACCCAGCATTGCCATGATAATTCCCACGGGGAGTTCCATAGGAGCCATGATTATCCGACCGATAGTATCGCATAACATCAGTAGCCCGGCGCTGAAAAGAATGCAACCTGGCAACATAAATCGATAATCAGAACCGAGAATTATGCGCATGATATGTGGAACCAGTAATCCGACAAAACCCAGTAGACCCGCAACACTAACTGAAGCTGCCGCTAATACTGAACTCAAGGCAATAAACCCAATACGATTTAGTTCAACATTAAGTCCTAAGCTGGTGGCGGTTTCATCACCGAGAACAAGGATATTCAGCCTTTTTGAATTTAATATTGCTAGAATAGAGCCGGCAAGCGCATAGGGCCAGATAATATATACATGACGCCATGAACGGGCTGCAAGTCCACCTACCATAAAATCAATAACACTGTGAATGTTTTCGGGAAAGAAAATCATTAAGCCGCTGATTACTGAACCAAGCAGGCTTGATACCGCAACACCGGCCAGTATTAGTCGCATCGGCTGCACCCCATGTTTCCAAGATAGTAGATAAATTACAGCCGTAGCAGTTAATGCACCGCAAAAGGCTGCTGGAACCAGTAGGTGAAAATAGAGTGGCAATAGAATCATAATAATAACAGCAGCAACGCCACCACCTGAAGTTACTCCGATAATACTTGGTGATGCCAGTGGGTTTCTCATTATTCCCTGGAGGATTGCCCCCGAAAGGGAGAGGCAGATGCCGACTAATGCAGCTGTCAGGTTACGGTGTAAACGAATATTCCAGATGATCTGGTGATTAATTCCTTCGTGTTCAATAAAAATGGCTCGGAAAATAGCTCCAGTGCCTATTTTTAGATCACCAGAATAGAGGCTAAAGAAAAAGGTGACAATAAAAAAGATGAACAGGCAAGTAAATATTGATACTCGCCATAGCAACCGCCGTTCAATTTTTGACTCTAAGGTTGTTGTCATAACTGTTCTTTGGGGTGAGGAGTTGGATACATTAATTTGGCCAATTTTTTAAATGCCAGCGGATAGTTCAAATTTGCTTTGTAGAGAAAGAGATAATTATCCAAAAAATAGACTCGATGGTTTTTTACTGCACTGAGACTTTTCCAGATCGAGCGTGACATAAATTCTTGGTGCATTTTAGCTCTGAGTTTTTTTGAATTTCCCATAGTTGTGACAAAAATAATATCGGGGTCATCTATTACAATCTTTTCGAGACTGAACCGGATACGTTTGCCCTTGATCTTGGTGGCATCAACTATATTTATTCCGCCAAGTAACTTTGCCATGTAGGCAGTGTTAGTCGTCGAATCTTCAACTGAAACACCACGTCCAGATGAAAATAGACAGATGAAGCGTAATGGAGGCTTAGCAACTGCTTGACCAATAATCTTGTTGACAGATTTTATCACATTGATTGCAATTTGATTATTCGCCAATTTATGCCCATTGAGCGTGCAAAATAGCTCAAGTAATTGTTTGAAATCACCATAATTATCATATTTTATCATGAGGGTTTGAATATTATTTTGTGCTAATAATGATGCTATGCGGCGATGACTGGAGACATTATAATTTAGTAGCACTAAATCGGGTCTCAAAGTTAGTATTTTTTCCACACTGGGATTGGCGAATGAGCCTATGCGGGGCACATCATTTGCTGCTTTAGGAAAAACTTTATTGGAGCGGGTAGTGGGGATCCCAACAGTTTTCCCTCCAGCACAGTACCATAAGCCCACATAAGAGGCATAGACTATAATTACTCGCTTGGGCATCTTTTTTAGTACTACTGCTCGATTGTTGGCATCGGTTACGGTTACTGTCTGACTGTTTTCTCGAACAATTAAACTATTTTCTGCTATCGCCAAATTTGTCATGAGAACGAGTAACAACCCTAATAATGTTGTTCTGATTAATATTTTAAACATATTTCAATTTTCCTTCTTCAAATAATTATTTTTTTATGGATTATAAGCTGTTGCGACGCAATCCATAAGTTCCGTTGCCAGTTGTTTGTGATTAAACATCGCAAGACTCGACATCTTTAACCAATCGCAGTGAACTGTTGGAATCAGTAATTTAGCCTGTTTCCACTGATTTAAAAGTGGAACTACAGCTTTTAAAATAGCTGTTTGCTCAATCTCTGATCCTTTTTCTACTGCTTTTTTTATATTTATGCCGCGATTACGACTTATTTGAGCCGCTAGTTTACTACAAATTGGATATTCAGGCAGCATCAGTCCAGCTTGAAATAGTGGCTTAACGCCACGTTTAACCTTTGCTGTGTATGATATTATATCTCGCTCTTGAGAGAATAGATAATTTCCTATACGCCCACTAGCTCCTAAACCAAACGGCAGACAGACATTTTTGGCTCCCGCGATATCATTGTTTGCATTACGTTCTCGATAACTAAGAGCGTAATGTTTAATTGAGAGACGAATTGCTCCAGCTGCCGTCATTAAATCTTCACCTGCTTTGTATAATGCATAACATTCAGTTGAGTTTTGTTGCGTTGGCAGTTTGCCCGAGGCAATATCCTGCATAATTGCCATTGATGGCATAATTCCCAGCTGATAATGATCTAAACCAGAAATAGGAATCTCATCGAGAACAATATATTGATCCGCAATCCATTGCTCCATGGTTTGTCCTGGAATACCGTAGAGCAGATCAATAACCACACTTGCCTGATTGAAACTTAATAGTTGGGTTAAGGTTTTGATGATTTGCTGTTGATTAGCAATTCTGCCGATTGATCGACGTAAATCGCTGTCAAATGTCTGTACGCCGATCGAAAATCTATTAACGCCATGGTCAATACATGCCTGCATTTTTTCATAATTAAAACCGGTAATACGCCCTTCAACTGTAATTTCACAATCGTTTGTGAGCGTATAATAACGATTTATGACTGAGAATAGTCGTTTAAACTGTGCAGGGCTTAAATCAGTTGGCGTACCACCACCTAGAAAAACTGCATTAATCGGTATACCATAAATACCATCTAATTTTGCATTATCTTCTAACTCCTTAATTAATAGCTGCAGGTAAGCTTCACGTTGTGCCGAACTAGCCTTGCCAAAATAAAATGGACAAAATGAGCATCGTGTTTTACAAAATGGAATATGAATATACAACGTTCTACTGCCGATATGCCTATTTTTTAGGGCATTGCGCCAAGCTTCTAGTGGATTAGCTACTGGCATGCTTGGGTAGCCCATCATGCCACGTTTACGTTGTATCTGGGCAATAGAATTATTTGTTGTATTAGCCGTTTTTCCCATTAGTTAACACAGACCGAGTTAAGTTTTAACCTGTTTTTATATGCCTTGAGGATAAATATAACCTGTCTCTTATCTGCCGTAGTGAGGTTGACGTATAATAAGTTTTCATTGAATTGTGGAGAATTGACAATTGCTTCAGCAAATTTCAACTGTTTAAGGCTCTCCATAACTTTTATTTGATCCTTATAACCGTCTCTATCCATTTTAACCATAAATGGTCTAAGCTGTTTAAAGCCTCCTTCACTGAATGCATCATGAGCCTTTTGGGCAAATTTTACTGCCTTTGAACTCTGTTTGACTGATACTGGGTTTATCCCCGCGATTGGTGCTGGCGTCGTTGGCCAGCAAAATATAGTAATTGCGATAGTAATAAGAGTTATGAGTAATAATATTGATTTCATTGTTTAGTTCCTGATTAAAGTTTCCATGGATCCCAGAGGGCATTGTCAATATTGCCGATATTGCCAACAAGATATTTTTTGGCGACGGCAGGGTTTTTATCATTTAGTCTTGTTGGTTGCTCTGAACTGACATGCCCGTCAACCCAAGCGATATTACCTCTTCCCGCATGCCGGAAATGGATATTATCGCGTCGAGATACACTCGCTGGAAAGATGATTGCAAAAGTAGTTGCAACACTGTATGGCTTGTAATAGGGGTAAATGCTACTGGCTCCAATTAAATCATTGATTGTAGATTTTCGCATATCTACACAATAAGCAAAGGCAATAGTTTTAGTCGGAACTGTTATTTTCCCAGGGCGCATCCCTGCACCAGATTCATGACTCGATGGCGATGCATTCGTTAAATATGCCCAACTACCTACTCCATAGTAGTTGTAGCCATAACCGCTCCCCCCTTTTACTGCGGTTAAATCGACAGCTTGTCGCCAGCGAGGACATACGAGGATTTCATGAGATATACCGTATGGGGTCAACATTCCCCCTTGAGTAAAGTCAAGACTTTTACTTGGTTTGTCGTAATGACCATTCCAGTGTGGCCCGGTTCCTACCATGCCGAGACCATTGGCTTGGTAGGGAGCCAAAAAACCAAAGTCAGCCGCATAGGTGAGATTGGCGGCTGATATTTGCTTGAGATTACTTAAGCATGAGATACTTTTGGCTTTTTCGCGAGCTTGACCCAAGGCAGGAAGTAACATTCCCGCAAGAATTGCTATTATCGCTATTACGACGAGCAATTCTATGAGGGTAAACTGGCGTTTTGCCCTGCGTTTATTTACGAGATACTGCTTTGTAGCAGTAACGACATTGTGCTCATTGAGCATGTTTTGATGTAGATGATACATTTCTGTTTTCCTTTTATGTTGTGTTTTGCGCACGATACGGATCTTTCAGTAGAAAACAGCAGACAGGGGAGAACGCACTGTCGTGGTTGTGTTTCTACGCGGAAACGCCGCCGACTACAATATTCAGTAAGGCCTGGCTTACGGTCTAGTTACCGTTTCACAGTTGCGCGACAGCTCCTGAATTTCACAGGATTCATCACTGAGCTTGTAATAATGGAAGAGAGTATATCACCTAATTTTTATATTACAACTAACAAATTAGTTAATTTTTTGATAAAATTACCACAGAGGTGATTTCAAAAATCCACCGGAAGCATGATTTTTAGCGTTTTGGGCGAGTATGTTTTGGCTTTTTAGCGAAATAGCATACTATTCAGGTATGTGATTGAGCTCAAAATCAAAAGATTCTGTTAAAAATAAAAATCTGCCGTGGAGACTTTTGAAATTGCCGGCATAAGAATAATTTAGCCATCAAAATATGCTGATTGTCAAAAATTAAAACAGTGACTATCACTTGAAATATTACAAACTATGGATAGTGTAATAAGTTTTCAATCTAATTAGAAAATTGTATTTTTAGGGCTGAAATCCCATTATTTCACAGCCCAAGGTGAAGCTTTGGGAACAGAAATCCCTAAAAAACAAGGACTGAAAGTTAATAATGAAAAGTTCCGGCATAGCCAGTTATGTTTATCCACAAAAGCGAGGGTACAAACTTTAAAAATAGTTGAAAATAAATTAGTATTTAGAGGTTAAATTAACGATAAAGGAAATCGTAATATGTTTGATAAAATAATTTGGGATTTGCCGGGCTCTGAGATTGAAAAAGAGAGTTTTTGCCGTATTGAAGCGGAGGCTGACCGTGGTGATTTGAATGATGAAGAATGGCGGGTGGCGCGACGACTGATTCATACTACTGCCGATTTCTCGATTGTTGAACATTTATGTTTTCGCCATAATCCAGTTCAAGCTGGAATTAAGGCGATGCAACAGGGAGTGGCAATTTATTCAGATTCAAATATGATCCGTTCCGGTATCTCGGTAGCCAAATTACAGAAATTTAACTCGGCCTATAATCGGGAATCAATTCACTGTTATATTGCAAATCAAGAAGTCGCAGCATTAGCTAAAGCCGAGAATATTACCCGCGCACTGGCTGGCATCAGAAAAGCTAAAGCGGTAATTGATGGTGGTATTTTTCTCTGCGGTAATGCCCCGTTGGCTTTGGCGGGAGCGGTGAAAATGATTGTTGAAGAGGGGATTTGCCCAGCTTTGATTATTGCGATGCCAGTTGGCTTTGTTAATGTTGTTGAATCCAAAGAATTATTGCGTGAAATTGAGGTCCCGCATATCACGATTGAAGGTCGCCGTGGAGGCAGCCCATTAGCGGTAGCAACTTTGCACGCTATTATGGAAACTTTTTTTATTGAAAAGAGTTGCCCCACTGGGGCTATTACGCAAGGATAGTTAATGATGAGACAGGAGCAGATTGATAATTTGCGCAAAGGTTATACTACTGGAGCTTGTGCGACAGCTGGAGCCGTAGCGGGCTGGCAGCTGTTGAATGGTGGTGTTACCACGGAAACTGTGGTATTATTATTGCCGAATGATCAAACCTTGACTATACCGCTGGCAAAGGTTGAACGAACCGCTAATGAGGTCGTGGTAGAAATTATCAAGGATGCGGGTGATGATCCTGACGTTACTGATAAAATGACGATTCAGGTGGGGGTAAGGGAGTCATCAAAGGCTGAAATTAATGCTGAAGATTATCTGGAAAGTTGTGGGAGTGGTTTTATTATTATCAAAGGTGGAGCTGGAGTTGGTTTGGTGACTCGCCCAGGACTTGATGCGACGGTGGGCAAATGGGCGATTAATTCAAGCCCACGAAAAATATTGGTCAATAACCTAAAAAATGCAGGTTTCGGTGCTGAATGTAGCTATTTAATTGTTGAAATAACGGCAGTTAATGGCAGCGCTATTGCCAGAAAAACCCTTAATCCGATGTTGGGGGTGATTGATGGTATTTCAATTCTTGGCACTACTGGAATTGTTGTTCCATATTCCAATGCGGCCTATATTAAAACTATTGAAATTAGAGTTAGATGTGCGGCTGAAGAGGGTGCAGAGGAGCTGGCATTTACGACTGGAAGCAGAACCAAACATGCTATTTTGCGAGATTGCCCAAGGATAAATGAAGCTACCTGTATTCGGATTGGCGACTTTATCGCAGCTTCATTAAAGGCCGTCGCGGCGACTGAGCTAAAAATTGTTAATGTGGCCTGTATGCCGGGAAAACTTTATAAATATGCTTGTGGGCATGAATATACTCATGCTCATAAAGTAAGGCTTAAACCAGACTTAATGCTGAAAGAACTTAAATTACTCGGCGTTGAACAGATAGTGTTGGATAAAATTGAAAAATGTGATACAGTTGGTGAGGCTGCATCAATATTGGAATATGATATTTATAGACTATTATTAGACAACCTGGCCGAAAAGGCTTTGGGTTATTTGTCGCAATGGGCTGGAAAAGTAAAAGTGAATTTATATGTTTATGATCTTGCAGGTAAGAGCGTGCTTGAGAGAGTAGCGAGCCGCAAAATAAAAGGGTTTTAGTCACTAATTTTCACTAATAAAAAAGATTTTGCCAACGAATTAAACAAATTAAACGAATTAATGGTTACCTTTCAGCCTGCATACTCCGCTAACGCGTTGCAATACAGGCTAAAATATAACCATTGGGGTATTATAATAAAAAAACTTGTTATTTGATTATACGCAGTGCGTGAGCCCGTGGTATTATATTCAAAACGTAACCAGCGCCGTTAGGGGGCGATGTAAAAAAGGGGTGTTCAATTGAAGCTCCGACCATAGTAAAGGTAAAAAATGAGTAAAAAAAAACATATTTATGTTATAAGTTGCGGCGTTGCGTCAGTGCTTACAGCACCGGTACTAGAGATTATTGATAATGTTACTGTCTTAGCTGGAGGGCGGCGATTACTAGCGATGTTTGCCAGTAAACATCATCAACAAATTGTTATTGGAGCCAATGCGATTGACACGATTAAAGCATTAATTAAGCTGGCGGCAACCGAGGATATTGTGATTCTTGCCTCAGGCGATGCACTGTTTCATGGTATTGCCGGAACTCTGGAAAAATTGATGGCGCCTGAATTTTATACTGTTATTCCCAATATTACGGCATTTCAGGCACTTTGTGCTAAGTTAAAACAACCCTGGAGTGAATTTGAATTATTTAGTATTCATGGAAAAAATGGGATAGTGCCATGGCGTAAATTTTTGGCGGCGGAACAGGCTGTTATCTATTGTGATAACCGTTTGTCGGCATCGACACTGAGTGCTGAGTTGATTAAGCAATATCCAGGAACAGCGTTGCGCCCAGCTGTCAGTTGTGCTAATTTTGGCATGAGTGATGAAGTTATTAAGCGTGGTACATTGCAGGAGTTAGCTGAACTTAACACCGCAGGACTTTCAATATTGCTTTTGTTGAAGTCGAATAGTGTTGCAGAGCAACCAGCATTACCGCTGGGGCTTGGTGACCAGCATTATGAACATGAAAATAATTTAATTACTCATCCTGAGACTAGAGCGGTTATAATTTCTAAATTGCGCCTGCGTGCTGGAGTAATGTGGGACTTGGGTGCCGGTAGTGGTTCCGTAGGTATTGAGGCTGCGGGGTTGTGTCGTAATCTGAAGGTTTATGCGGTTGAAAAATCTCTGGAACGGGTAGAAAATATTATTAATAATGCAGTTGCTGAAGGTCTGGACAATCATTATGCGGTTGCTGGGAATATTTTGACGCAGCTTGAACAACTGCCGAAGCCTGATGTTGTTTTTATCGGTGGCGGTGGTAAGGATATTAAAGCGATTGTTGAACATGCTTTCAGACGTTTACGCTGGGGTGGCAGGATAGTGGTTTCAGCAGTTACGCTGGAGACGGTTGCTGCGCTTGGTGCACTATTAAAAGATCAGCTTAGTGAGGTTGTAACTGTTGGTATTGCTCGCTCAAAAGCGGCTGGCAGTTTGACCATGATGAAAGCTGAAAATCAAATAACAATATTTACCTATAAAAAAATGAAGGGAACAGATGCAAAGTAAACAAAAACATGGCAGAGTAGTTATTGCCGGAGCTGGTCCGGGGGCGGCTGATCTGATTACATTAAGGGCTGTTGAGGCATTGAAAAATGCTGATTTAGTGATCTATGCTGGATCGTTAGTCAATCCTGATTTACTCAATTATGTCCGCGAAACGGTGGAGAAACTCAATAGTGCCTCGATGGCGCTTGATGAGGTAATTGCAGCGATGAAACAGGCTGTCTTTAGCGGCATGAATGTTGTTCGGCTTCATACTGGTGATCCGGCAATGTATGGGGCTATCTCTGAGCAGATGAATGAACTGGACCAGTTGGGGATTGACTATGAGGTAATTCCTGGCGTTAGCAGTGTGTTTGCTGCCGCTGCCGCTTTGAAGTCTGAACTTACAATGCCGGGCATAACTCAAACGGCTATTTTAACCCGTCGGGCTGGACGCACACCAGTGCCGGAACAGGAAGAGATTGTTAAACTTGCCAATAATAATGCGTCGATTGCACTATTTTTAAGTATTGCCGACATGCCCGGGTTGGTTAATGATTTTATTCGTGCAGGACGCCCTGATGATACGCCAGTTGCAGTTGTCTATCGGGCTTCATGGCCAAATCAGAAAATTGTGCGTGGAACATTATCCAATATTGCAGAAAAAATAAAACAGTCTGGAATCAAACGCCAGGCGATGATTATTGTTGGTGCTGCGTTGAATCGTGGTGGTGAAAAGTCATTGCTTTACGATCATGGGTTTGCCCATGGTTATCGTAGTGATGATGGTAGTAAAACTTTTGCCGGCAAAATCGCCATTTACGCTATCACTGAACAGGGCTGTCTAAAGGCAGGTGAATTGGCCGAAGGCTTGACTGACGCGGAGCTCTTTATTCCTAAACGTTTTGGTGATAAATTTAGCTCTTTCACCACTTTTGCCCCTCAACAGTTAGGTGCAACGATTCAGCAAAATTGGCAAAAGTTTGATGCTCATCTATTTATTATGGCAACTGGAATCGTCGTACGTAAAATTGCCGGATTATTGGAGAGTAAACTTTCAGATCCAGCCGTTGTCGTCTGTGATGAACTGGGCAATAATAGTATAAGTTTGCTGAGTGGCCATATTGGTGGAGCGAATCGGCTAGCAACTGTTATTGCCGGAATTACCGGCGGACGGGCAGTTATTACTACAGCTACAGATATTAATAAATTGACTGCATTTGATGAACTTGCGGTACTGAATAATTGGCAGATTTGTAATCCTAAAAATATAAAAATTCTTAATTCGATGTTGCTTGAAGCTAAAAATATTGATTTATTGATTCCTGAAGCACTATTTAATAGATATTATAAAGGCGTTCGTGGATTGCGTTTGGTTAATTCCGTTGATGCGGTAACTGGACATGGGGCGGTGGTACTTGATACCGACGGCAATAGGTTTAACGTGCCGGTGTTGGAATTGAAATCGGTGCGTTATGCGGTTGGCATTGGTTGCAGAAAAGCAACGAGTTGTGATGAAATTACCGCAGCGTTTCGTGATGCTTTAAGTCATGCCAATATTGATGTTGACCAAATTGACTGTCTAGCCAGTTCAGATGTTAAAGCGGCTGAAAATGGACTGTTGGAGTTTGCAAGACAGCAGCAGCTTGAGGTGAAATTTTATGATAAAGCAACTTTAAATGCGGTTGTTACTCCGAATCCCACGCCGAGAGCCATCAAGGAATTTGGGGTCGCATCGGTCTCAGAAGCTGCCGCCATCGTGGCGGCTGGTAATGGTAAATTGATTATTGAAAAACAAAAATATGCTAAAGTAACTATTGCGGTAGCGCAAATTTGTAAGGAAAAATTTTAAATATGACAACTATATATGCTGTTGGATTAGGTCCAGGTTCTGGAGATCTACTTTCTCCACGTGCCAGGACTATACTTGAAAAATGTGATACCATTGCTGGTTATACAACTTACCTTGAACAGTTTCCTGATATTTTTTTGGATAAAAAAATCATTGCCAGTGGAATGCGTGGCGAAATTGAACGTTGTAAAAATGCTCTTGACGCTACGCTTGAGGGTAAAATAGTGGCGGTTATCTCATCGGGTGATGCTGGCATCTATGCTATGGCAGGACTGCTGTTAGAGTTGACTGAACAGGAAAAATATTCATCAATCGAGGTTGAAACTATCCCAGGTATTACTGCTGCATCTGCGGCGGCTGCACTGCTTGGCGCGCCATTAATGAATGATTTTGCGGTGATTAGCTTATCTAATTTGATGACTCCAGATGAAATTATTTTGCAACGCTTGCGTGGTGTTGCAAGTGCAGGCATGGTCTGTGCCCTCTATAATCCTGGCAGTATCAAACGCAAAACGCTGATAAAGGATGCCATTGATATTTTTATTGAAGCTCAAGGAGCTGCGACGTTGGTTGGGATTGTCCATGACGTTTCACGCCCGAATGAACGTTCACAGGTTACAACTCTTGGTGAATTTCCTTTTGATGACATCAATATGACCACTTTAGTTCTTATCGGTAATGATCAGACTGTTTATCGTAATCATAAGCTCTATAATCTTCGGGGTTACAGTGATAAATATGGTAGATAATTTTAGTGCATGCTGTATTGCAGGCACTAGTTCGGGGGATGGGAAAACAACCGTTACTTTAGCTCTATTGCGGGCTCTCTATAATCGTGGACTGAAAGTCCAACCATTCAAATGTGGACCAGATTATATTGATCCAACATTTCACTATAAGGCAGCTGAAAAACGTTCACGTAACCTTGATTGTTGGATGATGGGGGCAAACGCTGTAAAGGAATCTTTTGCCCATGGTTCGAGCGGGATGGATATTAGCGTAATCGAAGGTGTAATGGGGTTGTATGATGCCTCACGTCCAGGGAGCCTGAATGGGAGTACCGCTGAAGTCGCAATTACGCTAGGCGTGCCAGTGATTTTGACGATTAATGCCAAAGGTATGGCTGGCAGTATTGCCGCAATGGTCAAAGGATATTGTGAATTTTGTCCAGATATAAATATCATTGGGGTTATTGCCAATCGGGTTGGATCTGCCAACCATGCTTCATTGTTGCGTGAAGCATTGGAACTGGCTGGACTTCCACCTCTGCTGGGATATCTAATGAGAAATGATAAATTCAGTTTACCGGAAAGGCATCTTGGGTTAGTGCCGTTTATTGAAAATAAAAAATCAACTGAGTGGTTTGACATGTTGGCGGACGAGGCTGAAAATTGTTTTGATATTGATGAAATTATTAGACTATCTACTCATCAATCATTGAATTTTGCAGCACCTAAAGTCACGGAGCAAAAAATAAAGTTGGCCATTGCTTATGATCAAGCATTTCATTTTTACTATGAAGATAATCTTGATATTCTGCGTGATTGCGGTTTTGAACTGGTGGAGTTTTCTCCTCTTAATGATAAAAAAATACCTGATGATATTCAAGCTATCTACCTCGGTGGGGGCTTCCCCGAAATTTTTGCGGCACAACTTGAACAGAATAGCTCTATGCGTGCGAGTATAAAAGAATTTGGTCATGCTGGTGGAGCTATTTACGCTGAATGTGGTGGCTTTATCTATTTGACCGAATCGCTCAAGGATGCGGACGGTAAATTGCATAAGATGTGTGGGCTTATTCCTGCACGCGCAGATATGGGATCGCGGTTGCGTTCTTTAGGTTATCGAGAAGTACGTAGTTGTCATGATTCATTTTTCGGACCTCCAGGAACGATATTGCGAGGGCATGAATTCCATTGGTCAATGACAACATTCACAAAAGAGCCAACTTCAGCGTGGCGAATGTTAAGTACTAGAAAAGGTGCAAAATTGACCGCAACCGGCTATCAAGCAAAAAATATTATGGCATCATATCTCCATCTCCATTTCGCTTCTAACATCAATGCAATCAAAAACTGGTATAATAGGCTTAATGAAAAAATTAGTTCTCTTTGATAAACAACAACTATGTTATAGTGATAATGCCCCAAGGCCTGAACTGCATACTGATGATATATTGCTCAGGGTTAAATACTGTGGAGTCTGTCGCACTGATGCTAAAATGTGGGCTAGTGGGCAACGTGATTTACAGTTGCCACGCGTGTTGGGGCATGAGTTTTGTGGCATTGATGAAAATAATAAAATATTTCTGGCTTGGCCTGGAATTGCTTGTGAAATTTGTCGGTATTGCCGCTGTGGACAGCATAATTTATGTGAAAATATACAAATTATTGGTTTTAACAGAGATGGTGGCATGGCTGAATTCGTTGCGGTTCCACAAACTTCATTAATTGCATTAGAACAACATTACCCTGTTCCCCTGTCAATCTTTGCTGAGCCGATGGCGTGTGGTATTAATGCCCTTAATATGTTTGGTTTAAATGATAATAGTATGGATCAATGTTCCAGAACAAGTGATTTAGAGCAAAATATCGTTATTTTCGGGGGAGGAACTTGTGGACTACTATTAGGCCTTGCGGCGAAAGCACTTGGTCTAACGCCAACTATTGTAGAAAATAATCAGTATAAACTGGATAAAGCTACCAACTTTAAAAATTTAACTGGTATTGATGTCGTTGAACAATTAATCCCACAACAGAGATTTTCCTATGCTATTAATGCGACGGCAAATAATGAGGCCTTTTTTGCAGGTATCGAAGCTTTGCAGCCGCTTGGTCGTTTCGCTTTTTTCAGCGGCTTAGGCAATATTAAACAGCTTTCGGCAACTGTTTTGAATCATATTCACTACCGGCAACTGTCTCTAGTTGGGGCTTATGGCTGTACTCGCAAACAGATGTCATTTGCATTAAAAATAATAGCGAGCAATCAAGCAATAGTTGAATCACTAATTGAAGATTATATAACATTATCTCAAGTAGAAGCGATCTTACCCGCGGTCTATGCTGGCAGTTGCTTGCGTTATATCATTAAAAATGATCTACAGTAAAAGCGAAAATGGCAAATGAAACCTTATTCGTGACCAGGAGGTCGGCGGCCACCTTAAAAATGTGTAAATCAGCTTTATATTGAAAGATTTGATTTCACCGCTAATTTTTGCACGACAGGAGCTCTGGACTTTAGATAAAGATCTAATTATCATTATTCATCACAGGTATAAATTTTAGACTTATTTAATTTTTTTACTTGATTTTTTGTGAAAAATTGATACTATACCAATATAATATTATTTAGAGTTTGTGCAAAATTAATTTTGTCTGAACTCGTAGGTAAACGGAACACGGTGCAAATCCGTGACGCTCCCATCGCCGTAATCGGGGATGAAAGCTGCATTGCCACTGCGTAAGCGGGAAGGCGCAGTTAGTAATTTGATCCGAAAGTCGGAAGACGTACCGAATAAGTTTTTGTTAGAATCTTATGGAAACGGATTCCAGACAGGTATTTTTGTACCTGTCTGGAATCCGTTTTTTTTGTTTGGTAGTATAAACGTTTTTGGCGTGCTTTATTTAAGCGACAAAAATCTCTATGTAATTAACCATTTGGAAATATAACTATGAATAATGAACAATCGTTGCGTGATTTTGGACAACTAATTTGCGCTATTACTATGGGGAAAGAGCTGACTCGAGAAGAGTCCTGTGATGCATATAAACAGGTAATTCTAAATCAACAACCTGAATTACAACAAGGCGCATTTCTTGCAGCCCATTTTTCTCGCAAACCAACAACTATTGAACTTGCTGGTGCCTGGGATGCGCTGGATCTTTATGATACCGCAAAAATTGATATAAATATTGACGGTCCTGTCTGTGACATCGTCGGAACCGGGTCAGATCAGTTAAAAACAGTTAACTGTTCTACTCCAGCAGCTTTTATTGCCGCAGCATGCGGTCTGCCTATCGCCAAAAAAGGGGCACGGCTGGTTACCGGTGTTTCAGGTGCATCGGATATATTTCAACAGCTTGGTATCGATTTAGAATTACCCCTGGAAAAAGCCGCAGCAGCACTACAACAAATAGGACTCTGTTATCTGCCAGGCGAGGCATTCTTAAAAGCTGGATGGGGCAGATTGATTCAATCAATGCGTTTTACTTCAGCTTTTAATATCATTGGTCCAATTACCCGACCATGCGAGAAGACTAATAGAATAGTTATTGGAGCTTATGCACCTGAGGTGTGTGATCAACTAATAGAAGTATTAAAACAAATTGAAATGCCAGCAGCCCTTGCTCCGTATGGCATGGTTGACGGCAGTGATAAAAATAGAGGAATTGATGAATTTTCTCTGTCTGGTACAACACGGGTGGTTGAACTTAGAAATGGAATAACTAATATTTATGAAGTGACGCCAACCGATTTTGGCGTAAAATTGCGAGACTTCTCGACTATTGCTAGTGCTGCAACAGCTCAAGGTAATTGTGCGGCAATACTTCGGGTATTAAAAGGGGAATATGATACTCCATTGGCTGATTTTTTTGCAATTAATGCCGCTGCCGCTTTGTATATTTCAGATATTGCTCCGACCTATGAAAAAGCAACTGAAATGGCAAAAGAGGTGCTTGCTACCGGTAAGGCTTATGAGAAGCTTGAACAACTATTAACTATACAATGCAGATAAAAACATGCCAGGAGGGCACAATGTCTCTATTAGAAAAAACCATTAAAAAAATATCTCCAACTAATGCGGATGTCAGGCAACTTGCACTTGAACGTTTGCGTAATCAGGCAAAACCAGTCGGTAGCCTCGGACTGCTTGAACCTGTATCAGCTCAAATGGCTGCAATTGCCGAAACTCTTGATGTACAACTAAAACGAAAAGTCATAGTTACCTGCGCTGGTGATCATGGTGTTGTTGCCGAAGGAGTCTCACTATTCCCGCAAGAAGTGACCTACCAAATGGTGTTTAATTTCGTCAATGGTGGGGCATCAATTAATGTGTTAGGTAAACATGCTGGCGCAGAGGTAAAAGTTGCTGATTTTGGGGTTAATTATGATTTCCCACCGGATTTGCCTATTTTTCATAAAAAAATAGCAAAAGCAACCCATAATTTTGTTCATAAACCGGCGATGAGTCGTGAAGCGGCCATTCACAGTATAGAAGGTGGCATTGAAATTGTTAATGAGTTGCTTTTGCAAGGCAACGTTGATATGCTTGCAACTGGCGACATGGGAATTGGCAATACAACACCATCTACGGCGATTATTGCCGCTTTTTCTGAGCTGCCGGTTGAAGAGCTTGTCGGACGCGGTACCGGTATTGATGATAAGGCATTAAAGACAAAAACTGAGGTAATAAAAGCGGCTCTAGCTCGACATCAACCTGATAAGAATGATCCCATTGAAGTATTGGCGACCGTTGGGGGCTTTGAAATTGGGGGGCTGGCGGGGTTGGTACTCGGAGCAGCGGCTAACGGTATTCCAGTGGTTTGTGATGGCCTGATTTCAACTGCTGGTGCCCTGATTGCGGCTGAACTTGCTCCAATTGCCAAAGAGTATCTTTTTGCCAGTCATCGTTCTGTTGAGATTGGGCATAAATTTATGCATGAACGGTTAGGGGTTACCCCTTTACTGGATTTACAATTTAGATTAGGCGAAGGGACGGGGGCTGCATTGGCAATGGAACTGTTAGATGCCGCCACCAGAATACTTTGTGATATAAAAACTTTTGCAGAAGTTGCAATTGATGACAAAAATTAATTAATATATTGGGGTAAAATAATGAAGACACAGATTGAATTGGCACGTGAAGGTGTGGTAACAAAACAGATGCATGCAGTTGCTGATATGGAAAATATTAACCAGGAGTATATCCGTGAGCTGGTTGCTAGAGGTGAGATTGTCATTCCACATAATTTCGGACGCACGAAGCAGAAAATATCTGGTATCGGAACTGGGTTAAGAACTAAAATTAATGCTTCAATTGGAACATCGTCAGATATTTGCGATATTGATCTTGAAGTACGCAAAGCTTTAGTTGCGGAAGCAGAGGGGGCGGATACATTGATGGAATTATCTGCCGGTGGTGATCTTGATGCTGTCCGCCGGGCTGTCTTGGCTGCGACAAATTTGCCAGTTGGTAATGTTCCACTCTATCAGGCATTTTGTGAAACTGCTAGAAAAACTGGTAACCCCAACGATATGGATGTCGAATTTCTTTTTGATTTGATCGAAAAACAATTGGCCGATGGACTTAGTTTTATGGCAATTCATTGCGGAATTAATCGTTACTCTGTTGAACGACTGCGTAAACAAGGCTATCGTTACGGTGGATTAGTCTCCAAGGGGGGAACTTATATGGTCTCTTGGATGGATTTTAATAAACGAGAAAATCCACTCTATGAACAGTTTGATCGGGTATGTGCTTTAATGAAAAAATACGATGCAGTGCTTTCGCTTGGTAACGGTATTCGAGCTGGAGCCATTCATGATAGTCACGACCGAGCGCAAATGGCGGAAATGATTACAAATTGTGAATTGGCTGAATTGGGTCGTGAAATGGGTTGTCAAATGATGGTTGAAGGTCCGGGGCATGTACCATTGGATGAAATTGAAGGTAATATCATGTTGGAAAAACGAATGAGTGGCAATGCCCCGTATTATGTTTTAGGGCCATTGCCGGCAGATTCCGGTGCTGGGTATGACCACATTACAGCAGCTATCGGTGCCGCAAATTCAAGTCGTGCTGGCGCTGACTTGATTTGCTATATTACTCCGTCAGAACACTTAGCGCTACCGAATGAAGATGATGTCAGGATTGGAGTAAGAACAGCCCGCCTTGCCTGTCGGATAGGTGATATTGCAAAATATCCTGAACGGCGCGAAAATGAGAAACAGGCCGCCTTAGCTCGACGTGATATGCGCTTGAATGATCTAAATAAATATTTATTATTTCCCGATACCGCTAGGCAGATTCGGGAAAGTCGGATGCCCATTCAGGAAGATACTTGCACGATGTGCGGTGATTTTTGTGCGATGAAGCGCGGTAATGCCATCTTTAAAAATGATATGAGTGGAGATAAAATAACGAAGTGATGATTAACAATTAAAATGTTAGTTCATTCAGTAAGGTGCGTAAAATTTTTCTAAAAATTCCACCACCGAGTGACGAGTATTTGCGAATTGTTGCAGTGCCAGTTCGACCGATATTTGGGGCGATATTATTAGCGACACTGATGGTTACCGGATAGATGGCGGCAACTGGTTTGAATTTACGTTTTTCAGGTTGCGGCAGGCAGACTATTGGACCACCAAAAATATTGATTAACGGTGATTCACTAAATTCTGCCGTAACTGGGTTTATCGACTGAACCGTTCCGGTGAAATTTTTTAAACTACCATTCATGAGAATTGTGACTTTATCTCCAGGTTGTAGAGCTTGAGCATCTTTTGCATCGACGAAGCCATTAATGATAGCTTGGTCTGGTGAGAATACTTCGCCTCCAGTCTCACCTTTGTTGAGCCAGCGACCTAGCTGTAGTTTTTGTTCTGGCAATGAAAGCTTACCACTCAATGGAGCCTTTATTGCCAATTGCTCAATACGATTTTTAATATCGTTTATCTGGGTGATGGTATTATTAAGTTCTGTCTGTTTTACCGCTGCATCAGCTAGGGTTAACTGACTGCTACGCAACTGTTTCAACTCAAGTTGTAACCGTTGATGTTGTAAGGTAAGGCGTTGGAGTTGGCTTTGCAAAAATGGACTTTTGAGTTTTAGGATCAACTGACCACGTTTGACGTTTGTCCCGTCCTTTACTGGCAACTCAAGAATAAATCCAGGTTGTTCAATATAGAGCATTTCAGATTTTAGCGGAACTATTTCACAGGGCATTGATACCTGCCAGGGGAGGGGCAGTAGTAGTAAGAGCATTAAGATAATAACCCCACTGCCGGATATAATTAAATTTAAGGTCTTAAATTGTTTTTTTTGTGCTGCTACCATTTTTGCCTCCATCATTACTGGGCGGATAATCATAAAATATGCTTCAAGAATAAAGAGTAATATACCCACTGCTTTGGTAAATTTAAAATAGACAATCAAAATAATTGAGGTAAAGAGGAAGATTCGATAGATAAAACTGCAGATTGCGAAGCAGAACATAAAAATCGCATGACTCTCCTTGAATTGATTGGCGGTTTCTAGTCCAAATAATTTTTTCCGCCATAAACGCCTCGTGTAGGCGGTGGCTTTTTGAAGTAGATTATCAATCCCTAATATATCTGAAAGAATATAGTAGCCATCGTAACGAATAAATGGATTACCGTTTACCAGTACCGTATTGATTACACTGACAGTAAAGATATAGTAGGCAATACTTGATGCTGCACCGGGTGGAATATTGACCCAAACTAATGCTGCTAATCCGCCGATAATCAATTCAGCCACAATCCCGGCACTATCAATTTGGAGGCGTTGTTGACGTCTTAAACGCCATGAGTCGGTAATGTCAGTAAACAGGCGCGGAAAAAATACAATAAAGGCGACTCCCATACTCCGAATTCTGACCCCATTGATTTTCGCCGTATAGGCGTGTGAAAATTCATGAATCATTTTAATAATAATCACGGCAATTGAATAGCGAACGAGACCACTAAATGAGAGTGATTCAATAAATGCGGTATAGATCCGGTACCACTCACGGCAGAGCATTAGATAGCCGATTAGTGAGATGATCGCTGTCATCAAGATGATGCGCCGATTGAGGATCATTTTCACTGTATCAGCGGTGGCGGAAAAAAAAGGGTCGGGTTTTATTGGTGGTAAACGAAAAAAGAGCCACGTTGACATGAATTTAGCAAACCCCGCTTTAGCACTTGCTGCTTTAAACTGTTCGAGTTGTTTATCGCCAACCCCATATTCAGGCATAAAGAGACCGCTACTCCGTAGCGTACGCAAGGTGTTTACGACATATTGTGCTGAATATTCAGGGCCACGATGTTCCAGTTTTTTTAGAAATGTTTTGAGTTCATAGTTACGATCCAGGGCACGAATAATCTGGAAATCAACTTCGCCAATTCTAAAATATTTATCCGATACTGGATCAAATAGTAGATATTCAGGCGAACCATCGCGGTGTGCTTCTACTGGTTGGAGTTTGATATCACTTCGCAGCATACCAGTAAATGTTTGTTGTACTTGTTCTTGCATATTTTAAAATCTCAATCTTAATTATCCAAATTTCGCCCAATGTGGGAGCGACGTCCCGTCGCGAATAGTCACCTGCAGTGACTTCGGCTTTTGCCGAATCGTGGCTAGGAAGCCACTCCTACCTTAATTCACCTTACCTTTCTAATGTTGGAGCGACGTCCCGTCGCGAATAGTCACCTGCGGTGACTTCGGCTGTCGCCGAATCGTGGCTAGGAAGCCACTCCTACCTTAATCACTCATCCTAAGCCCAATGTGGGAGCGACGTCCCCGTCGCGAATAGTCACCTG
>JAUZSW010509941.1:0-16586 GCA_034780735.1 Hyalogyrina grasslei
CATGCTGAAGAGCTTTGGTGCTGCTTTTCTCTCCATCTCCCTGCTCATTGGAATATTGCTGAGGTCTTTTAAAATGGGGCTCATTGCAATGGTTCCCAATCTGCTTACAGTGGTTTTTGTTGTGGCCTTTATGGGGTGGATTGGTATTCCACTTTCCGTGGCCAACATGACTGTTGCCTCTATTATTTTTGGTATCGTGGTTGATGATACAATTCACATGCTCTATGGATACCGAAATCAGCCAAAAACGCTCTCAGCCAGACAGCGATTGGATTTTGTATTTAAAGATGTGGGATCGCCTATTATCACAACAACACTGGTTACAGGAACCGGTTTTCTTGCCTTTATGGCTTCTCCATTTATTCCACTTGGTCATTTCGGGCTTTTGATCAGCCTTGCTTTGTGGATGGCTCTGCTCTGTGATTTTTTTGTGCTGCCTATTCTGCTGCTTCAAGGTGAAAAACATGTTTGAGCCTATTTTGGATTTACATTTTGACAAACAGAAGGGTACACCCTACTGGCTCGATCTGCTTGAAAAGAAAGGTCTCAAACGTTCTGATTTTCATACATCAGCTGATTTTTCTAAACTGAGTGCAATGGATGTTGAACAATTACGTACCCGTCCCATTGAAGATTTTATTCCTGCATCACTCCTTGGCCGGCAAAGTGAAATGATTCTCTCTGAAACTGGCGGCACCACAGGAGATCCCTGTCGCAGAGTTTACATCCCTGAAGAATTTCAAACGGCATTCGTCGATCCCTGGCTGCAAACGGCTACCCGTTTCAATTTTCCAAAAGGCGGGCGCTGGCTTTTTATCGGCCCATCTGGCCCGCAAATTATTGCTCAGGCGGCAAGAGCTTTTGCCAGGGGAAGCGGGAGCCTTGAACCTTTTTCAATTGATTGTGATGTACGGTGGATTAAGCAGCAGCAGGCAGGTTCCATTGGACATCTCCTGTATATGGAGCATCTCTTTACTCAGGCTTTAAATATTATTAAACAGCAGAGAATCAGCGTTCTTTTCTCTACCCCTCCATTACTCCTGGGGCTTGCTGAAAAAATGAGTTCGATACAACGAAAAGAGATCAGAGGAATTCATACTGGTGGAATGGCGCAGGATAATAAAACCAGTTTAAAACTTACGGAATTATTTCCGGAAGCAGTGATAATCCCCGGCTACGGCAACAGTCTTTTCGGAGTTGCCTTTGAAAAAGAACAGAAGTCTGGAACCAGCTCAATTTTCTTTGTTTGTGACCCCGCTCTCCATCTAAAGCTTATCCCTCTTCCACAGAAAGAAACAGAAAAACCAAGGATGACAGAGACTGTTGAAATCGGTCAGCGGGGGCGAGTACTGTTTCACCGTTTTGATAAATCGTTTCTGATCATCAATATGCTTGAGAGGGATACTGCAATACTTGAAGAATCTGAAGGGGAGCCGTGCTTGTCTCATGTAGAAGGACTCTCCTACCAAAAAAGTAACAGCACTGGAGTGTACTAGGTGGCCAATTGTTTTTGCCAGGATCTCAAAATACCCTGCTCAGCTGGATTACTTGAAGGGCGGCTTAGCTACAGGGAAGAAAACAACGGCAAACCCGGAGTGATTCTCTGCCCTCCGCATCCTCTTCTTGCAGGCAATATGGATAACAACGTTATCATGAGTCTTGCAGAAATTCTTAGCAAACATTACCCGGTTCTCACATTTAATTATCGAGGAGTGGGGAAGAGCTTTAAGGCTGAAACTGATCTCCCTCTTTTTGAATACTGGAATAAACTGGATGCCAGTAATAATTTCTCAGAAATAATCGCCGATACGAAGCAAGTAATAGAGTGGAGTAAACGACTATTTGCAGATTATCATTTAGTTGGTTATTCATTCGGGAGTTTTATTGCTCTCTCAGCACTTTCCGTGGATGCACAAAGCTTTTCGGCAATCACGCCTCCGCTTGGAGAACATGACTTTCATTGCTTGGATCAACTTCGCTGTGCGATTCTTATGGTGTTTGCAGAAAATGACAATCTGCTCTCCACTGATAACATGACTTTGAATTCTGATGTCGTGAGACGCAAAATTGAAGATTGTGATCACTTTTTTATTGGCAGGGAAGGGGAGGTATCCAGACTGGTAGAACATTTTCTGTTAAGCGAAACAGTAAAACCACCTTCCGGATCAGGAGAGTAGAAACTTCTATCCAGAAGGTTACCAGACTGATTATTACAATGTCATAAGAAGTTCTAACTGCTCTTTTGTTAGTATTTCACGAGTATTATATAAACAGTGAAGATGTACCATAGTCGCAGCGGCTTTTAGTTTGGCAACAGACTGTACAAGTGACTGCAGTTCATCAGGTGTCTTCCCGGAGTGGCTTCCCTCAGCTACCTGATTCTCAAGCGGCTTCATCTCCTTGCCGAGTTTTTGTGCTCCGCTGATTGTTTCTTTTCTTACCACAAGCAGTTTGGTTTTTTGTTCGTCGGTCAAATGCAGGGCAGTGTTGTCCCATTGCTCCATTAAGAGTTTAGTAAGATGGGGCATTTTTCCTGTTATCAGAAAAGGAGAGTCTTTTGTTTGTTGTCCCTTTCCTTCGGCCATGCAATTGGCAGCAGTGAAAGAAAGTGTTAACACGATAAGAGCGATTGCAAGGGGTCGGAATTGTGTCATGTTTGTTAGTCCTTGTTGTTTTTGATAAATTAGTGCTGCATGAAACAGCCACTGTGACAATGTTTGAGTGCAGTACCTGATGTGCCATGATGATACCACGAGGTGGCACTTTGGCTAGCTTTATTTTATCGGTATATGCATTTCTTTTCCTAAAGCCTTAGCTATGCATTTGTAGAGAAGTACTGAAACAATAAATGATAGGTATTTTGGGCTGCTGATATCGCAGGTTGCAGAAAACGTGAGATTGTAAGACCTGATCCCAAAATTTTGTGGAACTTATTACTTAGTTGAAATCTTTTCACCACCCAGCCATCTGTGTTCTTCTATTGTCAACTATTCCATCTTCCCAGACATTGGAGTACAAGCCTATAAACTATCCGGGCAGCACTAATCCGACCATAACCCTGGAAATATGACCAGAGTGTATTATATAAGGAAATATACAGATGGTATTATGAGCCGATGGCTGCCATCCTTAAAAGGATCCCATACAAGTCGAATATTAATGACTTTTCGGCAAACAGTATAAAAAAAGGAAACACAGTCGATGAATAGCAAAAGAAACAAAATGCGGATTCTGATTTTCCTGATGTTTTTTTTCAATTTAAATATCTCACCTGGATATTGTGATACTAACAATATCTCAAGTCCGTCAGATCGGAAAGCTGCCACAATGGTAGCCGTACAGACTCTTCTTCTGAACAAACAAAATACAACGATCCCTGCAGCACCGATAATCGGTGCCAGAGAAGTACAATCTACTCCTGTCGAGCAGGGCACTCTGTTTGCCTCGCCTGATGGCAGCTTGGAAAATTGTTCCCTTGACACACCCTGTACCATCCGAACAGCTTTTAGCCAACTGGCTCCTGGAGACGTACTGTTTTTAAGGGGTGGCACCTATGATATTACCACAGCCCTGAGACCTGGAAACAGCGGTCTTCAAGATAATCCAATAATCATAGAGGGCTATTCCGGAGAAACAGCGATACTTGAAGGACATTACAGTTCAGCAGAGGATGTCTCAAATAACCCTGGTGGAAGAACAAGCGGCATACGACTTGGCAGCGATCACAGTTACATTGTTGTTCGAAAAATAGAAGTGAAACACATGGGATGGGCAGGAATATCCGTGTACGGTAGTAACAATATCGTGGAAGGCTGTCACACCCATAACAACATAGTCAGTGGAATCGCGCTTTATGGAGTGGAGTGGCATGAAGACCACGAGAATTATGTTATACCCTATCTATACGGCTACAATATTATACGGGACAACATCTCCTATGCAAACTCAGATGTTGGACTTCCTGCCAATGGTGGAAACAGTGACGGAATCGCAATATCATCTGGCAGGTACAACACCATCATCCATAATAGCGTTTATGCTAATTCTGATGATGGCATAGATACCTGGCGTTCCAATGATTCTTTTGTGGGTTTCAATCTTATTTATGATAATGGCAGAGGAGATGGAAACGGTAATGGCATCAAGGCAGGAGGGAATCTGAATCCTGATGCGACCAACGGGCTGCGCGCAGTTGTAAAACATAATATTTCCTACGATAATAAAGAGAGAGGTATTGATTACAATGCAGGCCATGATGTTGTATTCCAATACAACACATCGTTCAGGAATGGTACTGTGGGTGTTAACGGGGTAGCTGACACAACTGTTGAATACAATATTGCCTCCCATAACGGAAGCCAGAACAGCCTGCTCGGAACAAATAATTCATGGAATATTCAGGACCAGATCACTTTCCAGAGCACCGATCCGAGTTCCCCTGATTTTTTAAAACCAGAAACGGGCTCCCCTTTTTATACTATGGGGGCATACGCAAACCTTAGGGCCAACAATGCAAAAATATTCATTATTGGAGACTCGACTGTGCATAATAGCTCTACTGGTGAACAAGGCTACGGCTCCCGGCTCGGTGACTACATGATCAACCCGGACAAAATTTTTAACCGGGCCAGATCAGGCGCAAGCACCAAATCATACCAGCCGGATCGGGCAGGCACGACGCGTGACTGGCCAGGCTTAATAGCTCTGCTCAGGGAAACAGATATCAGTGACGGAGCCTACCTGCTCATTCAATTTGGTCATAACGATGAAGATGACAGCAGACCATCTCTCTTTACCGAGCCTGGAAGGGGCAATGAATTTTATTATAATCTCAATGCGTTTATCCACGAAGTGAGAACACTTGGAGTTATCCCGGTTCTTGTGACTCCAGTCAACAGAATGTACAAGGGCGTCCACACGCATATCACTGCCTACGGTGATTACCCCCAAACCGTTAAATTCCTCGCAGAAGATGAACGGATATTACTCCTTGATCTGGAGGCGAAAAGCTTTGATGAATTCAACAGGTACGCAGATACAGAGGCAATTTTCAATCAGTTCGCCTACGATGACCATACCCACTTTGACCTGGCTGGTGCAAAGATTGTGGCAGGCTGGATCAAAGAGTTGATCTGCAGTTCTCCTGATCAGGTCTTGTGCAGCCAGTTCAAGTAGAGGTTCCCTTGAAGACAATAAAACACAGAAAAAATATTCTTTGCTGCTTTTTGATGACTCTACTCTTTGCAGGATTCCCAACTATTGTTTTCTCTGCAGCCTATTATGTGGACAGCAGCTCCGGTGATGACAGCAACGATGGCTTGTCTGTTGATACTGCCTGGCAAACCATTCACAAAGTAAACAATATGATATCTCAACTGCCGGCCGGCAGAGACATTCTGTTTAAACGTGGAGAGCAATTCCCCTCGGATTCTCTCTACATTACCATTGGTGGTACTGAGGCAGATCCCGTGGTTATTGGTGCGTATGGCAACGGGGACAAGCCGGTTTTTATATCCGGTGCTGACATTGTCTGCTCCCGGCAGGGTCTGGGCCATATCAAGGTGCAGGATATTTTTTTTCAAAGCCCTGGATTCGGTTCAGCAGTGTCTTTTGCAGCAGAAAACATGCACGACATTACTATTTCCCGGGTTGATGTGCGTGATTCCGACCAGAACGGTATTTTTCTGGCTGCAGTGGATGGCTACCTGATTGAGGATTGCACCATCATAAACTGTGGCCTGAGCGGCATTGTTATTTATGGCACAGATGAGGATTGGCCGCCAATCACCAATGGTATCATCCGGGGCAACGAAATCCTCAACATGGATCCGGTGCATGGAGATGGTATTACCCTGCATGCCTCTGATGGCGAGACTCATGGCGGGGTAGGTCCTAACCATCTGCTGGAAAATAACCGGATCGGTAACTGTGGAGAGAATGCCTATGACCTGACTTCAGGCAGTCATATTACTCTTCGAAACTGCGAAGGATTTGGCAGCAATGAAATAGAAGTACTCCTTGGTGCTGATGACGTCTGGATAGATCGCTGTTATTTCCACGATGGCAACAGATCAGGCATATATGTGGCCTCCTCAGCAAGGGCAAAAATCAGCAATACAATTGTTGAAAATATGGCGTATCACTCTTTGGTTGTCGGCGATACCAGCGGACAGGCAAGGCCGGTCATTGATGTGAAGCTGTTTCATAACACAATATATCATAGCAGTGATGCAACAGTTTTTGATGTTTGCAGAGGCGTAGATGGACTCCAGTTTACCAATAATATTGTTATGGCCACAGGAGATCCGCTCTTCCTGCGTTATCTTGGAGACGCATCACCTACAGAAAGCGAGAGCGATTTCACCCATAATATCTGGTATCGCAGCAGCCAGAACATGGATGATTTTGGCTATGACGGTTCAATTACAAAAAAATTTGATTTTTCCTATTGGCAGAATGAATACGGACAAGGCAGTAACAGTCTGTTTACAGAACCAGGCTGGATTGCCCCGCCAGGAGGCAACTATCATCTGCTGGAAGGCAGTTCAGCTATTGACTCCGGTGTCAATGTTGGAATCGTTGATGACTACGAAGGAACCATACGCTCTCAGGGAAGTATGGTTGATATCGGAGCGTTTGAATATCGTTATCCACACAAGGAAAGTTCCATCTTTTTGCTGCTGCGCGGTGTACTTGCCAACACCCCATAGCAAGCATGTTTAACATGATTTTGTGTAGATAGAACAACCAACAATTAAAAATTACAACATGAAACAAATTACTTTTATACTCCTGCCAATCTTTTTTTCCTGTTTCTTCGTAAATGCTGACACAACGTTTGCTGCATCAGCGGGTAGTCTGAAAAGTCTGCCTGTCATTCATATGCTTCTCTTTGGTTCTCAAAATAACAGTTCCCATTCAGCAGATTTCCCCTTTGGCATGTATGGCACCATTGCCAATCGTGCCGAGTTTTCTCCTCAAATTTATATAGAATCGACCATGTCATCCGAATACATTGAGCATGTATTTCAGGAGGCGGAGCAGGGTGGCTACAAAGTGTATCAATACATTTCAGCTGATGTGCTTTACCATCCCCTCGATGTGATACGAGATGACTGGCTTCTGCCTGCCATCAGGTTTGGTAACAAACACGGCAATACCCTGGCAGGTTTCTATCTGCCGGAAGAAATGGGAGTTGATGCAGTTCCTCGCCTTAAAGCATTGCGCAATTTGATTCACGAACTGGCTCCGGAGCTACCAGCCATTACCTACCTGGGCTATTATGAAGACTGGATGTTTGAAGACAATCCTGATCTTGGTCGTGCCGTGGATGCTAATGTCATGGGTACATACCCCATCAACAAAAATCAGTCAATTGCCCTCATGACCGGAGTAATGGAGCTGGGTCGCAAATACAATCATTCAAAGGGCAGTAAAATTTACGGCACACCGTCAACCTGGGATGCAATACTTGAACTGCCTGACACCTCTCTTAGGGTACGCAGCATGCTCATGCAGGCGCTCATTGGTGGCGCAGAAGGAGTGCTGTTCTTTAATGGCACAGGTTTTGTTGAAGCCGACTATCCTGCTCTCAATATTGACCTTGACCGCATGCAAAACGAATTTAAAGGTGAAGGAGGATTGGCTGATATCCTCATGCAACCAGAGGCAGCTCAGGTTATTACTGCATCAATTACCAGCGGCCCGACAAGTGACATTCTGTTTGACAACTACTTTACAACTATCAGATCATTTAGCCGTCTCCAGACAAGATTAAAAGTCAAAGGGAATGATCTGTATCTCTTTGCCGCTAATATTGGCGGCTATGACGAAGATAGTACTGGTAAATTCAGTGGCGACAGGACACCGGATACAAACTCAGCCACCAATGGTAGCCTGACTGTACAATTTTCGAATCTGCCAACAAGTGACACCACTGTTTTGGCCCTTGCGGAAAGTGATTCGACAGATGCGGTGGGTGACAGACGAAGAGCACCAGTGGGCAGCAACCGAAGCATAACTGTAAGTGATGGCACATTTACCGATACTTTTGGGCCATACGAAACACATGTGTACAAGCTAAGGGGCAATCTTCCACCGGGCTTTGTGCTGGATGTGGATGACCCCACTGTATATATGAGTAATTATATAAACAACTCCAGCATAACAATTACAGGTAGCGTTTATCCTCCGTCACCTGTCACTGTTAATGGTGTGCAGGCACCCGTTACAGGAAATTCCTATACTGCAGAAATCACGATGATAGAGGGAGATAATCAGTCAATTGTCGTGGAATCAACACACGCACCCAGCCAAAGGGCCCGTATTGTAAATGTGGATTTCACAGAACCTGACACAATTAATCTTCAAAAAACCAGCACAGGTGATGTTTTTCCTCTCTCCTTTACCTGGGAAGGGAATGATAATCTGGCTGGCGCAGATCTCTACTCCTATCGCATTGACGGCGGCGAATGGTCAATCTGGCAGGAGAGCCCCTATAAGTATTTTAAACGGGATCAATGGGTGGAGGCTGGTTATTCTTTTGCCGGTCATACTCTGGAAGTTCGCACCCGAGACAGAGCCTTTAATATTGATTCCACCCCTGCGCAACTGATATTCACAGCATCTGCCAATAAGCCTCCTGAGCGCCCTGTCATAAGTGGTGCAAGCACTGGCCAGGAAGGCAACAGCTATTCTATTACTGTTAACTCAAGCGATCCGGATGGCGATAATGTTTCTTTTAACGTTATCTGGGATGATGGCACTGAAAGCGGCTGGACAAATTACACGCAAAGTGGTCAGGATTTTGTAATTTCTCATCAGTTTAATTTTGGTGGTGAGCACATAGTAAGAGTACTGGTAAGAGATTCGGCAGGGAATATTACTCTCTGGACAGATTCCAGCTTTCACACCATCGGCATTGCTGGAGCACCAACCAGGCCTTTTCCTTACGGTTTCTATGGATTAGGTGTTCAGCAGGCGAGAAATCAATATTCCCATCGCGTCTATATTGATTCCGCTATGCAGCCGGATGATATTGATGTGATTATTCAGGACGCCGCAGATCATGGTTTGCAGGTCTATCAATACCTCAGCCAAAGCGTCGTTCCCATGGCGCATCATGTCCTTCAGGAACGATGGATAGAACCAGCCATGGCAAAAGGCAATGAAACAGGTGCATTAGCCGGTTACTATCCTGCGGAAGAATTTTCACTCAATGCAATTCCCCGTTACATAAATTTCATGAACACTGCCAATGCCACCGACACCAACCACCGACCTGTGCTTACATATATCGGAGCCTACTCCAATTGGGAATTCGATGAGAATCCAGACCTGGTTGATACCGTGGATATCAATATTATGGGAGCCTATCCGGTCTACAAAGGTCAGTCCATGGCTCTTATGACTGGTATCATGGATCTTGGTCGTCAATACTTTGAGCCTGCAGGCAAAAAAGTTTATGCCGCTGCAGAAACCTATGGCCCTGCTCTAACACTGCCTGACGCACGCCTTAGAATTCGCAATACCACCTATCAGGCTGTTATTGGCGGCGCCGTGGGGTTCCTTAATTATAATGGCTACGGTTATGAAGAGGATAAGTACCCGGCACTGAACCAGGAATACGATATGCTTGCCGAGGAGTTTGTTGGTACCGGCAGGTTGGGTGAAGTCATCCTCCAGCCTGATCCCGAACAGGTAATCACGGCGACGATTACTGATGGCCCAACCAGTAAAATCCTCTTTGATAATTACTTTACCAGCATTGAGTCTTTTGATCGTGTCCAGACGCATATGGAGCTGTTTGAGGGGAATCTTTATCTCTTTGTTGTCAATATAGGCGGATATGACGAGGATAATAATAGTGGCAAATACACAGGAAACCGTACACCGGATACCAACTCGGCCACCAACGGTACCTTGACGGTCCAGTTTTCTAATCTGCCATCCAGTGCAACAAACCTTGCTGTTCTTTCTGAAAGTGATTCCATGGATTCTGTGGGAAACAGGATCAGGGCAGAAATTGGCACGAACAGGAGTATCCCGGTCAACAACGGTACCTTTACAGACACTTTAGGCCCATACGAAATGCATGTTTACCGTGTGCCGCTGAATTAGCAGGATGTTTTTTAGATGCCAAATTTTTTCTCAAGGATACCTTTCCATAAATGACAAACAAAAGGGTATTTATGAAAAATAACATTCTAATTTCAATTTAATTGGTCCATACATCTGGATTCCATCAATAGAAAGATAAAACTATAAATAACAATGCCAAAAAGAAAAGATAAAAAAAATAATCTTCTGCAGAATCATGCCATCTTTTTGTTCCCAGTGATATATCTGTTACTGTCTGCTTCTAATGTATTATCACAGCCACCCGCATTCCCTGAAGCAGAAGGATTTGGAGCTATTTCAGTGGGAGGTCGAGGGGGGCGATTAATAGAGGTAACAAATCTTGATGACAGTGGCCCTGGCAGCTTTCGACAGGCCTGTGAAAGCCCGGGCGCACGTATTGTCGTCTTTAGAATTGCAGGTCTGATAGAATTGGTGCGCCCCCTTAAGATTAAAAATTCGTATCTCACCATCGCTGGACAGACTGCTCCCGGTAACGGTATCACTTTGAAATCAAAGGATTTTAACTTCGACGGCCCTATGCTGAGAATCGCTGATGGCGCTTCTGATATAATTATTCGTTATATCAAACTGCGAGTGGGAAGAACCGAGGACAATACTAATCGCAATAATGATAATATGACGATCTATGATGGAAGTCGGATAATATTTGATCATGTTTCTGCTCAATGGGCTTCCGATGAAAATATGACCATTCGTCCCGGAAGTCATTCAGGAGATAATGTTTGCGATGTGACTTTCCAACGATGTATTATCGGCCCTACCCTTTATCCCCATTCCACTGGATCATTAATATCTCGCGGCTACAAACTGGAAAACGGTTTTGACCGCTATTCCCTCCATCATAATCTTTATATTCATAACGATCACAGGAACCCACGTATTACAGGAGATATGGGCGAGGGGGACAATCATCTAAATATGGAAGTTGTAAATAATGTTGTATACAACTGGGGACACAGGGTCGGAACGACAAGGGGAAATGCTCACGTTGATTTTATTGGGAATTATTGGAAAGCGGGCCCCAATTCAAAGAAAGGCCTTGATCATGTTTTTCGCCATGAACATGTTACCAGCTATCTAGGAACAGATTTCCAACCTGACCCATCTCTGTTCATTACAGATAATATTCAGAGTCCAAATTTTATGGATCCCAGTCAGGATAACTGGGTTCTGCTTTCCATTCACACCACTGATGGTGACGGTTTATACCAGACAGGAGATCCACTGCCTGTTTCCTGGCGACGCATTTATAGTATAAATCAGAGTAATTTTCCAATTACTGTTCAATCCCCACAGGATAGTTTTGATTCGATTATCGGCACTGGTGAAATTCCTGGGAATGTTGGTGATAATTCAAGACTGGATGAAAACGGTAACTGGGTCAATAGAATGGATTCCGTTGATGTAAACCTGCTTTCTGATGTCAGCAACAATAATGGTCCTGAGACCGATGAAGAAAGTGATCACGTTAGTGATTACGGCGGTTATCCAGCAAATGATGGTGGTACGCCGTACATTGACTCAGATCATGATGGAATGGCTGATAGTTGGGAAAATGCAAAATTTGGGGATTTAACAACAGCAAACTATGATGCTGCAAATAAAACTGACTATGATTCAGACGGTTATTATGATCTGGAAGAATTTTTAAACGGAAGCAACCCGAAAGAGTCACAAAGATTATACTGGCCCATTTTTCTGCCAGCTATTTTCTGATGTGTAATTTCACCGTATTCATGTCCATGAACGGTGTCAAAAAATGTAATAACTTCATCGAATTATAACAGCAATAACAGTGAGGTGGCTGGCTGGGCCAGAAAGGGCAAGGACTATATGCCTGCCCCGGCCACGCCTGGAATAAGGATAAATAGAACAAGGAAAAAGACCTTTATATACAAGATATTTGCTTCAAAACTTACCTGATCCGCCAACAGCACTTCCTACAGTCATATAAACAGTTCCGTTGTCATCACAAATGTAGGCTTCTTCATCATTGGGGTCAGTTTTAAAGCATATGATCTTTCGTAACAGTGATTGTGACCGTTAAAGAACATGGGCACTACCGGCTGATCCAACCTCCCCCCCCCCAAAAAAAAAAATCTTTCCAGCACAGCCAAGAGAGCCGGGCTGAAAAGATACAACAGGCACTATCTGATCTTTTCAGGAAGGAACCTGGCAATTATCAGCATCATGAGGCCGATTCCAATTGCAATCCATGGACTCCAGCTCATGTCAAGAATTGGTGTCGATTTTGCTGTTACAACGAGTGTTGCTTTTCCGCCAAAGAGTTTCTGCATGAGAAAAGTGGATTTAAGGCTGCCATACATCATCATGTAGACGGCTGCTCCACCAAGACCACCCAATATAAAAAACAGCGAGTCTATTCTTCCGGTGCCAAGTGCCACAACTCCTGTTACCGGGCAGAATCCGGAAAGTGCCCATCCCAGACCAAGGAGTAAACCTCCGATAATGACGCCTGTATACATGGATTTAACGCTCAGATGGCCGGGATCAATAACGCCGGTCATCATTCCGATAAAGAGAAGGGCGGAAGATATACCGATGCCTGCAAAGATTGTTCTCATCAGGTGAAGATCAGTGAGACGCAGCATGCCGATAATTTTGTCTGGATCCGCTGCGCCAATGAGCTGAAGAACAAAACCAAAAACTGTGCCGATAATTATAGCTAAAATAATATCCATGGTCTGCTCCTATTTTTTGTAAATAATTATGGCGGTGGGGACTGCTGCTGCAAATGCCGCAAGAGCAAAAAGATAACCACTTATGGAAGTCTGCATCATACCACTCATCATGTGGCCGCTGGTACAGCCTCCGGCAAGCCGGGCCCCCCAGAGGACAATAAAGCCACCGGTAAATGTAATCAGCGCTCTCATGACAGGATTATTGCCGAACCTGCGTTTATGCACGTCCGGGATCTGCTTCATCTTTTCCTTACCGGTTTTGGCTTGAAAGATTCTGCCTAGCAAACCGCCAAAAATCATACTCAAAACAAAAACAAAGCTGTAATTCAAAGGGTGTGCCACGGATTTTGCATATTTGCCGCCGGATTTATTAAGGTACGCATTGCTGCTGCTGTAACCTTTTTTGGCAGTTTTATCTTCCACAACCAGCGTGTCGTTGACAGTATCACCAATAATCCCATCAAGTATGACAAACTGGGTTGAAACTCCAATGGGCTTTACCAGTACAACGGCCAATAAAAACGCAATACCCAGTGCGCTTCCACCTTTAAACCAATCCCAATACATGATTTCTCCTCAAAAACAGTTATGTCCATTGAGAAGCAATTGCCTAACAATGGAGAATGAACATTAAACGATTATAAATGGATAAGAGACAGTTAACCATTCAGTTGAATATGTAAAGAGCTATCATCGTTTAAGGCAGTTACTGATCGATTATTTAATCTGTTTCATTCTCAGGTTGTTTATAGTCTTTTATTGGTTCAAAAAGATACTCAAGGCCGTTTACTTTTATCTCGTAGACAATGGCCAGCAGCGTACCAAGTCGTCCCTTTGGAAAACCTCTCTGAGCAAACCAGATCACATATGGCTCAGGAAGGTCTATAAGCAACCGGCCTGCATATTTTCCAAATGGCATTTTTGCAGATGCCAGTTCAAGGAGTTGAGCATGGCCGATACTGCTTTTTGGTGAATGAGTCATTGCTCTCTTCTCCTTAATTATTCTATTGTTATGCACTTCACTCCGCTATTGTGTAAGCAAACATCCTGTGATACACATGGAAAACAGGAAACAGTAATTCTAACCTGCAAAACCGGGCTACAATGAATACAATCAATGCAATGTCAATTAAAGAATGCTGCAGGAAATATCCACTGCTTGAAAAAATTATTGCCTATGAAGAAGTTCTCTGGCTCAATCCCGGTAGTGAAAAGAAAGTCTCCCAACCTATAATCGGTCCAAGCAGCAATGCAATCAAGGATACTGCCGATCGGCTAGAGCGCTTTCGCCCTTACATCGCTTCTGTTTTTCCAGAAACCCAACCAGACAAAGGTCTCATCGAATCACCACTTCGACCAATTCCGGAAATGGAGAAGGTTTTGCTGGAAGAGGCACAGCTTCAGACAAATGGAAGGCTCCTTCTCAAATGCGATAATCTTCTGCCAATATCTGGCTCTATAAAAGCACGGGGTGGGATTTATGAAGTTCTCAAACATGCTGAGCAAATAGCAATCAGCAACAATCTTCTCACCATAAATGATGACTATAGTATTCTGGCAGAACAAAAGGCCAGAGCAATTTTTGCCAAGCACAGTATCAGTGTGGGATCAACCGGCAATCTGGGCCTCAGCATTGGCATTATTGGAACTGGGCTTGGGTTCAGGGTGACCGTTCACATGTCTGCTGACGGACGCCAGTGGAAAAAAGATCTCCTTCGTAAACATGGTGTTAAGGTAGTTGAATACAATTCGGATTACAGCCATGCTGTTGCCGCTGGACGCAAACAGGCCCAACAGGATCCCCGTTGCCATTTCATTGATGATGAAAATTCCATGGATCTATTTCTTGGCTATGCAGTGGCTGCCAGGAGACTACAACAACAACTGGAGAATCTCTTAATTCCGGTGGATTCCATGCATCCCCTGTTCGTCTATCTACCCTGCGGTGTCGGTGGAGGCCCCGGAGGAATTACTTATGGCCTTAAAAAAATCTTTGGCAGTAATGTACACTGCTTCTTTGCTGAACCAACCCATTCGCCCTGTATGCTCCTGGGTCTGTATACCGGCTTGCACGACAAGGTTTCAGTTAGAGATTTTGGCCTCGACAACATAACCGGTGCTGATGGTCTGGCGGTGGGACGACCTTCAGGTTTCATAGCGAAATTAATGGAACCTCTGGTCGATGGCATTTTCACGGTTAATGACAGAAAACTGTATCGCCTGCTCACACTTCTTGCAGACACAGAAGGAATACGGATGGAACCATCCGCTCTGGCGGGAATGGCTGGAATGACAAAAATTATTGCATCCTCTGCCTGTCAGAATCATGCGGGGCTGGAGACCAGCCATACAACAGCCACTCACATTGTGTGGGGAACAGGCGGTAGTATGGTTCCGCAAAAGGAGATGGCTGAATACTACCAAAGAGGATGCAAAGCTAAAAAGGATACGGTGGAATAACCAGGATCGCATTTATCTTTAAATCCTGTCGAACAAGGTGCTTTCAGATTACTTTCTTATTATAGTCTGCGAAATGTTTCCAATATTCCCTAAATTATCAATTTGTCCATGGATATATTTTCTCTTCTCTTCATCGCGCTGGCACTTGCCATGGATGCCTTTGCTGTGGCACTGGCCGCAGGAGCGCTGCTCCATCCTGTCAGTAAACGCCAGCTCTTTCGCCTTGGCTTTCACTTTGGTCTATTTCAGGGGTTTATGCCGGTGCTTGGCTGGCTGGCAGGACGAAGCATACAATCTCTTATCAGCGCTTATGATCACTCGATAGCTTTTGGCCTGCTTGAATATGTGGGGGGTAACATTATACATGATGATATTGAAATGGTTCAGCAGGAAATTGTAATAGGTACGATTGGCGTTTTTAGAGTCGAACATCACACCATCACAGTCAAATACGATTAATTTCAGCATAGGTCAGGGGAGAGAAGAATAAAGTTCGTCGTAGAGAAGGTCAATGGCGAAGAGAAGGAGTTGCTCATCATTTTGCAGATCCTTTTCTGTTGGGGCAGCAAATCGTACTGATTCAATCTTATCCGATAATAAATATTCCCGAAATGTATCAATATTATAGAGAGCAAGTGTGTAGAGATCAGTCTGTTTTTTGGAAGGCATGAAGCCCTTGCGGATACTGTCATGCTGAAGGATGGAGGCAACACGATCATTGAATCGGTTATAGACTTCGAGTCCCTGTTCTCTACAGTACTTACCGATGTTCTGGACCGCTTTTTCAGCAAAACCCCGGCAGTGATTTTCTTTCATCAATACATAGTGTTCTTCAATTACCTCATCTGTCCCCCTGATAGCAGCCCGGCCCAGAGGATATGCGCGACAGGCTGCGGGACGGTGGTCGTAGACGGTGCAACCCGATTCGGCCACGAAAACACAACTGGCCCGACCGTCGTCCACCATTGTCAGGTAAAATCTTGGAAACGGTTCTCCGGGGTTGTGTTCAATGATTACATACTCTTCAAGCAGTTCTCCTGAATGGAGTCCCGTCCCTTTTCTAAGACGTAATATGTCATACGGTGTGAGAGCAAGCTCTAATAGTCTGCAGCATTCGGTAAAACAGTTTACCCCCTTATGGCACGAAAAGGAAAAACAACTTCCTGGGTAAATTCTGGTTACATATTCAGGAAGTTGAGAGTGTTGTAACATGGTTGTTTTTACAAAATGTTCATGAAAAATACGGGCTAAATTTTCTTAGGTTTCCACAAGGTAAGCAGGGGA
>JAUZSW010511052.1:0-16553 GCA_034780735.1 Hyalogyrina grasslei
CTCGTCGGCCAGGGTCTCTCGGGTGTAGGTCTCATCGTCGAGGAAGCCCTGCTCGTGGTACAGCACCACCGTCGGCACCCCGGATTCGGCCTGCAGGCGCACCAGGTCCGATGGGACCATGTGATGACGCTTCACGACCGCCACCCGTTCCTCTACCCCTCCGCCCCAGGGGGCCCGGTCGATATGGCGTTCCGAGACAATGTCGGCGAGGAATAGGTCGGCACCCGCCACCGACTCGACCAGGTGATCGCTGTAGCGGCCGTCGCCTCCGATCACGACCGTTCGGTCGGCGGTTCGAAAGCGAAACGCCCAGCAGTGATCCAGGGGGGCGTGCTCGGTTCTGATGGCCTCGACCTCCACGTTGTCGTCGGAAAAGATGATCCCTTCCTCGACGATCTCGTGACCCGTGGCGCGCCAGCCTTGGGGGTTATGGCCGGATCGGCGCCAGGCGGCGTCGATGTCGACCTCGTAGGCAGCGAGGATGTGCTTCACCATTTCGGCGGTGCCGGGGGATCCGTAGATCTCCTTGGCGTTTGGGGCATCGAACTTGTACGGGCTGAGGATGAACGAGGGGAGCCCTATCGTGTGATCACAGTGGAGGTGGGTCAGGAAGAGGTGGCGGATCCGATCGAGTGAGAAGGCCTCCTCCAAGAGATCCGGGTGGTGGACGACGGCGTGGGAGATCGAGCGCCAGATGCCCTCCCCGGCGTCGACGAAGTAGGGAACCCCGTTGGCGATCACGACCACGGCCGGCCCGCGCCGGTGGGGATGGTGAAACGGATTCCCCGTCCCCAGCACGACCACCTTGGTCGATCGGCCCGGATCGGAGTAGTCGGACGGCCGGTCGGCGTGGTGCTGGCCCTGGTACTCGTGACGGTTAAACAGACGGTTCATGGGGCTCATACTGCCACGGTTTGTAGCCATATGGGGTCTGACCCCAATTGGCTACAAATAGGCGGCCTCGCCGTGGATGGCCTCGTCGACGCCTTCTAGCTCGTCGGCCTCGGTGGTGGAGACCTGCATGAACTTGCTGAGGACCATGAGCATCCCGTAGGTGAAGGCGAAGGCGTAGACCGCGGCGAAGAGCACGGCGACTATCTCCTTGAAGAAGAAGGAGGCGTTGCCGTAGAAGAGGCCGTCGGCCCCGGCAGGGTTGATGCCGGTGCTGGCAAACATGCCGAGCATGATGGTGCCGACGATGCCTCCTACCCCGTGAACGCCCCAGACGTCGAGGGCGTCGTCCCAGCCCTTCGCGTTCTTCCAGGCCACCGCGGCGTAACAGAGGGCGGCGGCGGCGATACCGATGACGGCGGCTAGCTGAGGGGCCACGAAACCGGCGGCGGGGGTGATGGTGGAGAGGCCAGCGACGGCCCCGGTCAGCAGGCCGACGAAGCGGGGCTTACCGGTGGCCTTCCACTCGATGATCAGCCAGGTGATGGCGGCGAACGACGCGGCCAGCTCGGTGTTGATGAAGGCCAGAGCCGTGATCGAATCAACCTGGAGCTCGCTGCCGGCGTTGAAGCCATACCAGCCGAACCACAGGAGCCCGGTACCGAGGGCGACAAGGGGTATCGAGTGGGGCCCTTTCTCTCCGACGCGACGAGCGCCCAGGAAGAACACCGAGGCGAGGGCCGCCATGCCAGCCGTAGCGTGAACGGCGATGCCACCGGCGAAGTCGAGGACTCCCCACTCGGCCAGGAGGCCGCCGCCCCAGACCATGTGGACGAAGGGGTAGTAGACGAACAGCTGCCAGAACACGATGTAGATGAGGTAAGGCGAGAACCGGACCCGGTTGGTGAAGGCTCCGGTGATCAGAGCGGGGGTGATCACGGCGAACATCATCTGGTAGACAAAGAACACCAGCAGGGGGATCTTGTCGTTGCCCAGGAACGGGTCGTTGATTGAGATCCCGTTGAGGAAGGCGTTATCCAGGTTGCCGATTACCCCGCCCTCGCCCCCAGAGAAGCTGAGCGAGTAGCCGACCGAGAACCACAAGATGGTGCTTATGCCCATTGAAACGTAGCTCTGCATCATGATGGTGAGCACGCTCTTGCGCCCGACTAAGCCCCCGTAGAAGAACGCTAGACCGGGGGTCATGAGCATGACTAGGCTGGTGGCGACGAGCATGAACCCGGTGTCGCCCGCACTGAACTCCTGGGCAAGGAGTACTGCTTGAATTCCCAATCGGGACCTCTTTCTGGATCTTGTGTACTCCATCGATGCTACATTTTGTTGAAACCCGGGATCAGGGCCTTTCCGCCTTATCCCTAAAACGAGGACGCTTGCTAACCTGGGATGGTCAAGATGCTGAGCGCGGTCCGCCCCTTCGGGCAGGCAACCGCAGCGTACGAGCTGGTCCGCTCAGGTCTCGCACCCGGCGGACCCTATTCAGGAGTCTGACCATGAGAACCATTATCGAACCGTTTCGTATCAAGTCGGTGGAGCCGATTCGCTTCACCACTAGGGCCGAACGCGAGTCCCTGCTCCTCGAGGCCCACTACAATCCGTTCCTCCTTAACTCCGACGATGTGATCATCGACCTGCTCACCGATTCGGGTACTTCGGCCATGAGTGCAGCCAAGTGGGGGGCCATCATGGGGGGTGACGAGAGCTACGCCGGATCTCCGTCCTTTGCTCGCTTCGAGGCGGCTATCCGACACCTGGCCGACTTCAAGCACATAATCCCGACCCACCAGGGGCGGGCGGCCGAGGCCATCCTGTTCTCGATCCTGGGCGGTCCGGGCAAGAAGATCCCCAACAACACCCACTTCGACACGACGAGGGGGAACATCGAGAACACCGGGGCCACCGCCGTCGACCTGTTGGTGGCCGAGGGCCTCGACCCGAACGACCTCTCCGACTTCAAGGGGAACATCGACCTGGAGCGCCTGGAAGCGTTCATGGCCGAGAACGCGGACGACGTGCCGTGTGTGATGATCACGATCACCAACAACGCGGGAGGGGGGCAGCCCGTGAGCCTCGCCAACATCCGATCCGCCGCCGATATCGCTCATTCCTACGGCAAGCCCTTCATCATCGATGCCTGCCGGTTCGCGGAGAACGCCTACTTCATCCAGCAGAGGGAGGAGGGGCAGCGCGACCGTTCGATCACCGATATTGTCCGGGACACGTTTGCCGCGGCGGACGGGATGACCATGTCGGCCAAGAAGGACGCCCTGGTCAACATTGGGGGCTGGCTGGCCCTCAACGACGATGACCTGGCCATGGCAGCGCGCAATCGTCTGATCATGACGGAGGGGTTCCCGACCTACGGAGGGTTAGCCGGTCGAGACCTGGACGCAATCGCCCAGGGGCTCACCGAGGTAATCGATGAGGACTACCTCCACTATCGGGTTAGGACCAACGAGTACATCGTGGAGAAGCTGGACGCGATGGGGGTACCGGTGCTCAAGCCGGCCGGGGGGCACGCGGTGTTCATCGACGCCCGCACCTGGCTCTCCCACATCCCGCCCCTGCACTATCCGGGCCACGCCCTGTCCTGCGCCCTGTACGAGGCCGGGGGGATCCGAACCGCCGAGATCGGAACCCTGATGTTCGGTCGCCAGCCGGACGGTAGCGAGGTGCCAGCGGCCATGGATCTGGTTCGCCTGGCCATGCCCCGCCGGGTCTACACCCAGTCTCACGCCGACTACATCATCGAGGTGTTCGAGGGCCTCCACGCTGACGTGGAGGCCCTGCCGAGCTATCGGATCACCGATGAACCCCCGGCGATGCGCCACTTCACCGCCCGCTTCGAGCGTCGTCCAGACTGAGCCCCGCCTAGACCGATCGGCGACTAAGCCGGAACAGTCCGAACAGGGCGATTAGTGCGCCACCGGCGATCAGGGCGATTGGTAGCACCTTGCCAAACCAGAAGAGCTGGCTTCGGGCGTCGCTGGCCTCCTTGGCCGCGATCTCAACCGAGGCGTCGGTCTGGGCGTACTCCAGATGCATGACTTCGCCAACCGGAAGCGGCTGCTCTCCCAGATTCAGGGCAACCTGCCGAGACTCCATCTTCTCGTAGTCAACCAGAACCCCGGTGTCTGGCTCAACCCAGTAGGTGCTCTTGTAGGTGTAGAAGTAGGCAAGCGGCACCATGTCGGGCAACGCCGGAAGCATCTCAGCCATCTGAGCCACGGCCTCTTCGGGGAGCCCGAAGGCCGGTACCATCTGGGCCAGCATGTCTTTCGGCAGCGCGGGCGGGAAGCTTGCTAGCAGCTCCGGATCGGTGATCAGATCCGGACCGGAGGTGGCCTCAAAGACGTAGGTATCGAGACCGGCCTTCTCCTCCTCGCGGGCGTAGGTGATGGCGTTTGTGCTCAGAGTGTCGCCGTTAAAACCGAGGTAGTCCTTGGCCTCTGTTCCGATGGGGAAGCCGATGACCAGGCCCTCCCGATCGATGACGTTGGCGTTGTCGGTGAAGTTGGGCACGGCCTCCATTGACTTGCGATCGATGGTGTAGGTCGACTCGGCCTGGTTTACCGGCCCGGCCGGGCCAGACAGAACGGCGGTATCGAGGACCAGGGCGCTTCCCCCATCAACCTCCAGGGCCTGTACCCTCCGCTCGATCGACACCGGCAGGTCGCGGATGAACACGTTCTCGAGGTCTCCGGCCGCGAGGGCCTCCCCGTTGAGCATGACCGCCATCTCCCCCTCGTACGCTCGCTCGGAGTCGACGTCCTCCGGGAACTGCATCATCCCCGGAATAACAACAAACTGGGCGATCAGGCCCGCTACTAACAACACAGCGCCAACAAGAACTGCTAGAACGCTAGATCCCTTGCCTCTCATGGGAAGACTCCTCTTTTGAGGCGGCACGCCGCTAGGAACGGCCGTACCGCACGTGGGGTGAGACCCGAGCGGGATTGTGCCGCAAACGACCTCGCTCTAACGTTTGCCGCCCGGTAGACGCTTCGCTAGAGGCGTACGTCCTCGCCCGACACGGTCGGGCCGTTCTTCCCCAACGGTCCCGGGAACTAAAGGCCGGCTACTGACCTTCTTGGGAACCACCAGAGACGAACCGGGCGTGGTCTTCGGGCGAGATATTGCCCCCGGACAGCACGCACACCGTTCCTCGACCCAGGCTCAGGATTCGGGCGGCGGCCAGCGGGAGGGCGCCGGTTGGCTCTACCCGAATACCAGCAGCGGCCAGATCGGCCATGGCCCTGATGGTGTCGGAGTCGGGAACGAGCACGATCTCATCCACCAGCTCGGCGATGATCGGGAACGTCAGCTCTCCGGGGGTCTGGGTCCGTACCGCGTCGCAGATGGTATCTGGCGGATCGATGGTGATCCGTTCGCCGGCCCGCACCGACTGCCAGGTGTCGTTGCCAGCCTCCGGCTCAACCCCAATGATCTTTACCTCAGGGCGGATGGTCTTAAGGTAGGTTGCGATCCCGGCGATGAGCCCGCCGGAGCCCACCGGGACGATGACCGTGTCCAGGTCAGGCATTTCCTCGGCCAGCTCAAGGCCAATAGTGCCCTGCCCGGCGAAGACGAGAGGTTCTCCGTGGGAGGGAATGAACTCAAGGTCCAGGGCCTCGGCTAGCTCAAGGGCGGTGCGGTCGCGAAGGCTGTTACCGACCCCGGCCACGGTGACCTGGGCCCCCTCGGCCTCCATGGCGGCCCGCTTGGACTCCGAGAATCCCTCGGAAACGACGACGTGGATGCGTTCCACGCCAGCGCGCCGGGCGGCGCTGGCTAGGGCTAGCCCGTAGTTGCCGGAGGATCCGGTGACCACCCCTCCCGGCTTCAGGCCCAGCACTGCGTTGGTGGCGCCGCGGATCTTGAAGGATCCGGTTGGCATCTCGCATTCCAGCTTCGCCATCAGGCCAGCCCCGATGGCCCTTAGCTCGGACCGGGGAACCAAGGATCCGATCCTGTCGGCGGCCCGGGTCACGTCCTCAACGGTGATGGCCGGAGTGGCGTCGGAGGCGGGTTCGGAGGTCATCGGGGGTCGGACTTGACGGCGGCGGCCATGGCGGCGACGGCCTGCTCGATAGTCTCTCGTTCCACCGCCACCGTCATGCGGGCGAACCCCGCTCACTCCAGGCCAAACCAGTGCCCGGGGCTCATGGCTAGTCCGGCGGCGGACAACCACTCGGGGAGCCCCCGGACGCCAAGGTCTAGGGCCCGGAAGTCCAGCCAGGCTAGGTAGGTTCCGTCCATCGGGATCAGGTCTACGCCGTCGGGAAGCGTTTCGCCCAGAAGGGCGGCGTTGGCCTCGATCAGGCCAAGGAACTCGTCCAGCCAGGCCGCCCCGTTGGCGTAGGCCGCCTCGAACGCGGCCATCCCGAAGACGTTGTTGCGGGTCAGGTGGAGCTGCGAGCTGAGGGTATCGAACGACTCGACCACCTCGTCGGAGTCGGTAACGATTAGGGTGTCGCTTAGTCCGGCCAGACCGAAGGTCTTGATTGGTCCGTGGATGGCCGCCCAGCGGGATTGGTCGACCGCGACCTAAGCGAAGGGCACGAACTTGGCCTCACCCAGGATCAGGTCGGCGTGGATCTCGTCCGCGATCACGAAGACGTCGTTAGCAGCACAGATCTCGGCTATCTGGATCAGTTCGTTACGGGTCCAGACCCGGCCAACGGGGTTGTGGGGGCTGCACAGGATCATGGCCGTCGTGGTTTCGACCGAGGCCTTGGCCTCAAGATCGTCGAAGTCCATCTCGTAGGTACGGCCGTCGGGGCCAGACGATTCGGTCAGGATTAGCGGGTTCTTGATCAGCTTGCGGCGGTTCCGACTGATCAGGGCCTTGAAGTCGGTGAACACCGGAGGGCTGGTGATGACCCCATCGCCGGGCTGGGTGTGCTGAGAGAGTAGAGCCCCAACCGAGGAGCCGGCGGCCGGGCTAACCATGGTCCGTAGGTCGCCCCGCTCCCATCCGTGGCGGGTGGACATCCAGGACCAGAACCCGTCGGCGAGAGCCTCAGATCGGACCTCGTAGCCGTACCATCCGTTGGCCGCCCTGCGCTCCAGGGCCTCGACGATAGGAGGGGCCAACGCCACGTAGGGCTCGGCGATCCATAGAGGAAGCAGATCGGCCCGTCCAAAGAGTCGTTCCAGGGAGGCGGGGTCGTTCGCTTGGCGAAGGGATGTCATTGTGGGCTCCTGGGTGCTAACATATTGAAACTGATCGATATGACCATAGTAGCGACCAGCAATGGCGACCAGTGACTTTGGCCAACAACCCTCAAAGGATCCTCATGACCACTAATACCATTCCCGTTACCGAAACCGGCGGCTGTGAGCCAGGATACCTGGCTGCTAGTTTTGGGGCGTTCACCGATGCCTTGGCCGAGTTGGACCGCGTGATGGAGAACGCAAGGCCAATCGATCACAAGACCGACGAGCTGATCCGGTTCGCCCTCTCGATCAAGGCCCGGTCCGAGCCCTGCGTGCGCAAGCATTTCCGCGGGGCCACGGCGGCCGGGGCCACCCGCGACGAGATCAGCTACGTCTTTGCCCTGACTATGCGCGAGGCGGCGGGAGCCGACGACTGCTGGACCCACGGAATCATCGGCGACCTCGTCGAATCCGACGACGGTGGCGGGTCCTGCGGTTGCGGCTAGCGGACGTTTGCCACGCGCTAGGGGCAACCGACCCGCCGAAGGGTCGACAACCCGCGCCTTCTGCGCCTAGTTGGCGGGTTCGAGTACGGCCGATGAACCGGGACCGCTTAGGTCCAGGCGGTTCTCTCCTAGGACAAACGAGCTGATCCCCTCCAGGGCGGCGATGGCCGCATCCTGGGCTTCGCGGACGGACCGATCACAATCGGAGTCGCTCCGGCCGGGGATCGTTAGACCGGCGTACTCGGCCGAGCCTGGCTTCCCGAAACTGAACGAACCGAAGAAGGTCCCGCATCCAGCCGTTCCTTCGAGCGTCATGGTTTCGGTATTGAGATCAATCACTATGGGGCTGGTTGCCCCGGCGTCGAGGGGGCCAAGGGGTCCCTCGAAACTGGTCACCAGCCAGGCCCCATCGATCGGGTCGATCGGAGCGGTGGCGTTGGGTCCCTCTGGGTTGGTGCCTGAGGCCGCACACGCCGTGGTGGCGGCGAGGAAGAGGACCAACGGCCACAATGGGTTCTTAGTCGGTACCGGTATCACAGGTAACAGACTATCCTGGTGCACCCCCTAACCTCCGGCCGGAGGACAGCGGGGGTCGGGCCTTCAACAAATTGTATATAGTGGCCCGAGAGGGTCGAGTCGCTCGTTCACCGGAACGACGGCCGACCGTAAGAACCGGATAGGAGCCAACGATGCACGAAGTCCAGCAATCGGCAGTCCAGGTGCCAAGGTATCTGGCCCCGGCCTCCCTGGAGGAGGCCCTGGACTTGCTGGCCGAGCACGGTGAACGGGCCAGGATTATCGCCGGCGGGACCGATCTCTTGCCGGAGCTGGATCGACGGGTCCGTACCGACCTCGATGTTCTCATTGACCTGACTCGGATCGAGGGCCTTGACGCCATCCTGCACGACGGCAGACGGATCCATATCGGGCCAACCGCCACCCACAACCAGTGCGTTACCAACCGCGACGTTGTGGCCCACGCCCTTCCCCTGGCCCAGGCCTGCGCCGAGGTGGCCTCACCGGCCCTACGCAACCGGGCCACCGTTGTCGGCAACATCGTCACCGCCAGCCCGGCGAATGACACCATCAGTGCGCTACGCGTGCTCGACGCCGTGGTAACGCTGATGTCCACGCGAGGGAGGCGCCAGATCCCCCTGGCTGAGTTCCACACCGGTCCTCGCGGCACGGTACTGGCGGCCGACGAGCTGGTTACCGGTATCTCGGTCGAACCGGTTCCGGAATCCGGACGGGCCGTCTTCGTTAAGCTCGGGCTCCGTAAGGCCCAGGCCATCTCTGTGGTCCACCTGGCGGTCTGGCTCGACTTCGATGACGGTGGTGAAACGGTTGCCGAGGCCCGCATCGCGGTGGGGAGCGTCGCCCCCACCATCGTTCGCCTTCCCGAGGCCGAGGCGATCCTGTCCGGCTCAGCCCTCACCGACGAGGTGATCACGGCCGCCGCCAAGGCCGCCGCCGATTCCATCAATCCGATCGACGACATCCGAGCCCCGGCCGAGTACCGGACCGATCAGCTCGAGGTCATGATGATGAGGGCGCTCAAGGCCCTACGGGATAACACCCAGGCCGACGCCTTCCCGGATCGTCCCCCCGTTCTCGGGGGCCCGGCCGTGGTTTCCGCCCCGGCCACCGTCGACCACTCCGACGGAGATATGGTCACCGCGATTGTTAACTCGGTTGAGGTGTCGGCCCCGGCTGGGGCGAGCGAGACCCTGCTCGACTGGTTGCGCGAATCGGTCGGCCTGACCGGAACGAAGGAGGGCTGCGCCGAGGGCGAGTGCGGGGCCTGCACCGTCCACCTCGACGGCACCTCGGTGCTGGCCTGCCTGGTGCCCGCCGCCCGGGTTGACGGTTGCGAGGTGGTCACCATCGAGGGACTAGCCGACGGCGAAGAGTTGCATCCCCTCCAGGAGAAGTTCGTTACCGAGGCGGCCGTCCAGTGCGGCTACTGCATCCCCGGATTCCTGATGGCCGGGGCCTCCCTCAAGGAGGACAACCCCGACATGACCGACGACGAGATGAGACACGGTCTGTCCGGGAACCTGTGCCGATGTACCGGCTACGTGAAGATCGAGGAGGCCATGAAATGAGCCCACATAACTCAGACCTTGGGAAGCCGATCCCCCGACCGGACGCCTGGGGCAAGGTAACCGGTGAAACCAAATACTCGGGCGACCGTTTCCCCGAGGGGGTGCTATTCGCCCAGGTGGTCTTCACCGACGAGCCCCACGCCCGGATCACCAAGCTCGACGTGGCGGCCGCCGAGGCGGTCGACGGCGTCCACCTCGTGCTCACCGCCGCCGACGTGCCCATGAACGAGTACGGCCTGACCATGTTCGATCAGCCGGTACTCATCGGGCCGAACGGAACCGGTGCGTCGAACGTGCCGAGCGATGTGTCGCGCTGGGAGGCCGATCACGTGGCCGTGGTTGTCGCCGAGACCCAGGAAATTGCCGAGGCCGCCGCCGCCCTGATCGAGACAGAATGGGAGCAGCTTCCCCTGGTCCGCGACATCGGCGAAGCGCTGGCCGACGATGCCCTCCTGGTCCACCCCGAGAACGGGATGGACACCAACGCCTACTACCACCTGAAGATCCGCAAAGGCGATGTGGCCGAGGCTTTCGCCGACGCCCATGTGGTGATCGAGGGCGACTACGAGCTGCCCCACCAGGAGCACGCCTATCTCCAGCCCGAAGCCGGTCTCGCCTACGTCGACGACGAGGGACGGGCCACCGTGGAGATCGCTGGCCAGTGGATTCACGAGGATCGCGAGCAGATCGCCCACGCCATCGGCGTCGACGACGAGGCCATCCGCGTCATCTATCCCGCTATCGGTGGGGCCTTCGGCGGTCGTGAGGACATGAGCCTCCAGATTGTGCTGGCCCTGGCCGTCACCCGCCTGGCCGAGAAGGGTATTGACCGCCCGGTCCGCTCCCAGTGGAGCCGGGAGGAGTCGATGGTTGGTCACCACAAGCGCCACCGCGGCCGCGTCCACGCTCGCCTGGCCGCCGACGCCAACGGCAAGATCCTGGGGGTAGAGGCCGACAGCTACCTCGACGCCGGGGCCTACAACTACACCACGAATAAGGTGCTGGGCAACCTCCATATGACGGTCGCCGGATCGTATGAGGTACCCGCCGCCCGGCTCGACAGCTACGGCGTCTATACCACCTCGATCCCCGGTGGGGCCTTCCGGGGCTTCGGCGGTCCGCAGGGCTGTTTCGTGGCCGAGATGCAGATGAATCGCCTGGCCGAGGCCCTCGACATGGACCCGGTCAAGTTGCGCCGGATCAACTCCTTCCAGGAGGTTTCCATTGGGATCACCTCGACCCCGATGCCCGCCGGGGTATCGATGCCCGAGGTGATCGAGGCCGCCGCCGAAGCCGCCGACTGGGATTCCCCGTTGCCGGATCCGGTTGCCGTTTCGTCGTTCGCTTCCCTTCCCGCCACCGATGGGGCGGTCAAGCGGGGGAGGGGCTTTGCCTGTTCCTACAAGAACGTCGGGTTCTCGTTCGGGTTCCCGGAGCGCTCCAACGCCAAGATCATCCTCCACGGCGACGGCGATCGTCCCGACTCGGCCGAGATCTTCCTGGCCGGGGCCGAGGTGGGCCAGGGCGGGCACACGGCCTGGATCCAGATTGCGTCCGAGGCCCTGGACATGCCGTTCGACTCCTTTACCCCGGTGTTCTCCGACACCGCTACCACCAAGGATTCGGGCTCAGCCTCGGCCTCGCGCCTCTCCTGGATGGCGGGCAACGCCGTGATCGCTGCGGCCACCGCCGCCGACAAGGCCTGGGTCGACGGGGACCGTCCGGCCGTCGGTGACGTCAAGTACTCGCCGCCGCCGACCGAGATGATTCCCGCCGACGGGGGCCCGGCCGTCCCCAACTTCACCTACGGCTATATGGCTGAGGTGGTGGATCTTTCGGTTGACACCGAGACGGGCCATATCACCGTCCACGACGTGGTCTGCGCCGTCGACGTTGGCCGGGTCATCAACCCCCAGCTGGTCACCGGCCAGATCGAGGGGGCCATCGTCCAGGCCCACGGCTATGCCATCTCGGAGAACCTGGTGGTAGAGGACGGCAGGCTGCTGACGCCTCGGCTAAGCAGCTATCTGATCCCCGGTATCGGGGACTGCCCGGAGTCGATCCGTTCGGTTCTGGTCGAGCACCCCGACCCGCTCGGGCCGTTCGGGGTGCGGGGCATGGCTGAGATGCCGCTGATCCCGTACGCCCCGGCCGTGGCCGCCGCCCTACATGACGCCACCGGAGTCTGGTTCCACTCGTTCCCGCTCACCCCGTCCAAGGTGCGGGCTCAGCTCAAGGCCTAGCCCGCCCCCAACCGCCCACCCCCTGTACTGCGCCCGCCCCCCGTACTGGTCGCGCCCAGTCCCGAAAACCGGGACCCCACGCGACCAGTTGCGGTAGAGGGCGGGTCAGACGAGGGCTCGGAGGCGGTCCAGGTGGCGGGGAGAGTGGTCGTGGACCGCCAGGATGGCGTCGTCGAATCCGGCGTCGGACAGGATCCGGAGCCGTCGTCGGGCCTCGGCGGGCGGGCAGCGGAGGTCGAACGGCCGGTCGGGGTCGCATTCGGTGTCGGTGACGGTCAGGTCCACGACGAGGCTGGCGGCGATGGCCCTTCCGCCTCCGAAGGAACGGAACCTCTCGATCCCGTCAAGTAGGGCGTTCATGCCGGTCTTGGCGCCTGAGCCCATCCAACCGTCGTACTCCGTGGCGGCCCGTTCGATCCAGCGTGATCCTGTCCAGGCTCCGATGATGATGGGGAGGCGGCCGACGGTGGCGGGCCACGGGGTCAGGTCGACGTCGCCCACCGGGTCGCCGTTGGTGAGGCGACGCACGGTATCCAGGTTGCGTTTGAGGGCGCCGAAACGGTGGTCGTAGTCGGCGTTGGGGCCGATGAAGTCGCCCTCGGTCGAGCCAGCCCCGGCCCCCAGGGTGAAGCGTCCGTCCGATAGGAGGGTGAGGGTATTGAGCCGATGGGCCAGCTCGTAGCCGTCGAGGCGGCCAACCTGGAGCACAGCGGTGCCGATCTCTATGGCCTCAGTGGCCGTGGCGAGGGCGGTGCATCCGGTGAGGGGCTCGACGGACGGAAGCCCCCGGTTGACGGTGTCGCTCACCCAGATGCTGTCGAACCCGGCCACCTCGACCCGTCGGGCCGACCCGGTGTAGTGGGAGGTGGTTAGGTCGCCGCCGTCCGGGCTCCAGATGGGTGCCGTGATCCCCAGTCGCATCCTGTCCTCCATTCGACCCCAGGCTACCGTGCCTCCTCTTCCGAACTGGTCGCGCCCAGTCCCGAAAACCGGGACTGCACGCGACCAGTTGAGGAGTACTTGACAAACGTCCGGTAATCACCGATCATTTGGTACATGCCGGACAATAGCCCAACCGAGACAAACCCCGCGGGCAACCGTGGTTACCCCGACTACGACCTGGCCGACACCGTGGACGCCGACACGACCGCCAAGGTCCGGGCCGTTCTGGAACCCACCCGCAGCCAGATCCTCGACCTCGTCCTTGAACGCGCCGCCACTGTCACCGAACTCGCCGCCGCCCTCGGTCGAGCCAAGAGCTCGGTGGCCCACCACGTGGACGTGCTGCTTGCCGCCGGGCTGGTGAAGGTGGTGAGGACCCGCCGGGTTCGGGCGATCGAGGAGCGATTCTACGGACGGACAGCCCGCACCATCGTGATCGGCGGACCCGGGGGCCTGCCCAAGGGGGTAGCCCACACCAGCTTCCTTAGTGAGGCAGCTGCGGAGGCCCCGGAGTGGCCCGACCAGGCCAGCACCCTGCGTCGCGTACGGATCCCCGAGGAGGCGGCGTCAGAGTTCTTCGACGAGGTGGTCGCCCTGGCCGAGCGGTTCACCGCCCTGCCCCGCGGCGGGGATACGGTCTACACCTTCGTTGCCGCCGTCTACCCGACCGATCACCCGGTGCTTCCGGGGGCCCTGATTCCCACGGAGCGCGACTCTGATGGCTGAGGCCAATCCTTCGAGGGGTCCGATGGGCTCCGGCTACTGGAAGCTCCTGGCGGCCAGCACGGTATCCAACCTGGGTGATGGGGTCGGCCTGATCGCCTACCCGTGGCTGGCCTCGGCCCTGACCCGCAATCCTCTACTCATCTCCATCGTTGCGGTGGTCCAGCGCCTGCCCTGGCTCCTGTTCAGCCTCCCGGCGGGCGTGCTGACCGATCGCCGGGACCGGCGCCTGCTCATGGTGGGGTCCAACGTCGTCCGCACGGTGGTGACGCTGATCGTGGCCCTCGTGGTCATGGACCGTCAGGGCGTGCTCCCCGGGACGGACGAGATCGAGGCGGGGTCCGTCCCCGAGAACCTGGGGCTGTACGGCCTGGTCCTGGTCGCCACCTTCCTGCTCGGGACGGCCGAAGTCATCCACGACAACGCCGGGCAGACCATCCTTCCCTCTGTTGTCGATAAGGCCAACCTGGAGCGAGCCAACGGCCGGCTGAGCAGCACCGAAGTGGTGGCGAACACTCTCGTTGGGCCGCCCCTCGGGGCCTTCCTCCTGGTCCTGGCGTTCTCGGTCCCGTTCTTCCTTGACGCTGCGACCTTTGCCGTCGCGGCCGTGCTTATTGCCCTGATCCCGGCGGCGACCGGCCTGGTCGATGGGGTCGAGGCTCACGACCGGGAAGGGGTGAGACCCAACTGGCGTGAGGACCTGGTTGAGGGCGTTCGGTGGCTGTGGGGGCACGACCTTCTGCGCCCGATGGCCGTGATTCTTGGCGCTATCAACCTGCTGGGGATGCTGTCGAGCGCCGCCCTGGTGCTTTTCGCCCAGGAGGTGCTGGGAACGAGCCCGACTGAGTTTGCCCTGTTCGTAACCGGGGGAGCGGTCGGTGGGGTGCTCGGTGGGTTGTTGGCCGAGCGGGTTTCGCGGAGGATTGGCCCGGGACGCTCCCTGACCCTGACCCTGATCGGCGGGGGCCTGACGACCCTCGTGACCGGTGCCACCTCGTCCTGGCCCGTGGCGTGGCTGATGATAGCGGTGATGATGTTCCTGGCGGTGCTGTGGAACGTGATCACGGTGAGCCTGCGTCAGGCCATAATCCCCGACCGGCTGCTCGGGCGGGTCAACAGCGTCTACCGGTTCTTCGGCTGGGGCATGATCCCGATCGGGGCGCTCCTGGGTGGCCTCGTCGTGGCGGTATCCGAGACCATGACCGACCGCGAGATGGCTCTGCGCATGCCATGGTTCGTGGCGGGTGCCGGCTGGCTGGTCCTCCTAGTCCTGGCCGCCCCCCGGCTGACGACCGCCAAGATAGAGGCCGCCCGCGCCGCCGCGGTCACCCCCTAACCCCCCCGGCGACTGGTAGCGCTCCCACTCGAACTGGTCGCGCCCAGTCCCGAAAAGCGGGACCCTACGCGACCAGTTCACGAGTTGAGCATAGGCTGGAGCTGTTGTTGTCAGCTTTGGTGACACATGACTTGACTCTCTCTCTCCTGTTAGCTTGCGACCAGGCAGCTGGCGGCACGGTCCAGCGGCAACCGAAAGGAACGATGTGAGAAGAGTCTTGCTTGCTATTGTCGTCACTGTAATGGTGACGCTAGCGCTTGCCCCGTCTTGGGCATAGCCATCAGATAGAGATGCGCTGCTCGCCTCTGGGAACCTGTACTCGCTGGAAGGGATACCCGTTAGCGGTGCTCGAGTAACGGCCTACATTGTGGATGAGTCAAACATCGAGAAAGAGATCATCTGGTCACCGATTGCGACCACCTCTACTGGGAAGGGAGGCAGTTTCGAGATCCGAGTTGATCCCGAAACGAGCAAGGGGTCTGTAGACGAAAGCGGTCAGATCAGAGTCGCGTTCATAGCGACTGATGGTACGAGCACCACAATGTTTGAGGAAGGATTCTTGGCCAGCGAAGCGATCGATGGTCGTTGGATTGTCTTTACAGACGAGGCTTCCCAGGAATCACCAGTGTCAAAGTCGGTGCCAGGCCGTGTCCCACTTGAACCGGATGAGTATCAGCAACCCCAGTTGCGAAGTGAGGGCGACATTTCAAGGGAGGCTCGCTCGGAGACTGAGGGGGCATTCGAGCCCACGCAAGTGGATAGGACTGACCATGTTCTAGGCGAGCAGTGGATTAAGGCCAAGCGAGGGAATCGTACACTTGGTCGAGCTGCTGGGAGCGAGGGTCTGTCGCTCGAACTCGCGATGGATACGCGGCCGGCAGCAATCGCCGCGCGAACGAGTGCTCCCGATCAACAGGCCTGCATCGATCGGTATTACGGAGAGATCTGGACCTGGGAGCTTCAGTGGAGGAACGAGTGGGACTCGTGGGAGTGGGTGTCAACGGGTTTGGTCCGAACAAGATGGAGCGGGGCAGGTGTCACGCTTGAGACTAAGGCACAGACTAAGGCTTCGATACTCCTCAGATTCGGGACGAGCTATGGTGGCACGTTGGGTTACAGTCAGGAGAACGGTGAGGGTTGGGGAACGTACTTCCAATTTCCCTCGTGGCGCAGGCAGGAGCCGAGGCTGCAAGCGCAGTTTGGGGATTTCAGGCTCTATTGCAAGGATGTGTACAACCCAGGCCAGGAGGCTCTGTGGACCAACATCACCCAAACGAAGATGATTACGTGGACTGGTGGAACTCAGAAGTACAACACTAACCGAGACTTCTACTGCCCAGCCAATAGTTGGAGAAGAACACCGCACCAGAGCACAATATGGGTAACGCGATGGGAAACTAGGTACATGACGGCCGGGGTTTTCTTGAAAGGGTTTAGCCTGAGTTCAAAGCAGTCGACCAACTCAAATTTCAAGAACGAACATTACTATCCGGAACGCAAATTCTATCTGTGCGGCAACGACAACTATGCGATATACGCCGACCATGCGAAAGAGGTCTAGAAGACTAGGTAGGCCTCTGGAGTACAGCCTTCTTGGTGTCCTTCTGCTCTGCTCATGTGCGGATTCTGG
>JAUZSW010512163.1:0-16494 GCA_034780735.1 Hyalogyrina grasslei
TTTTATCCTCCTGCTATTTCACCTGCTTCAATAGCGTGGAAGTTGAGCGAAGCAGGAGGGATAAAATCCTAATAGTTGGGAATGAATACAAAATGAAAAGCACAATAACCCTTCTAATTATTATCCTTTCTCTTTGTGCGATCACCTCAAATGCATTGCAGTATGGTAATTTTACCTATTCAACTAATAACAACACAGCAACTATAACTGGCTATACAGGAACAGAAGAGATAATAAACATTCCTCCCTCCATTGAGGGTTATCTCGTAATAGCCGTCGCAAATAGAGCATTCGAAGATTCTTTCACTTTAATGGAAGTAACAATTCCTGATAGCGTCACGTCGATAGGAAGTGCCTCATTTTACTTTTGCTCCAATCTAACTCATGTAGTGATGTCTCAAAATTTAACCTCCATTGGAAATCATGCATTTGCCCTTTGTTATAACTTATTGAGTATAAAAATCCCCAATGGTGTGACAGTGCTTGATGACGGTATTTTTTACCAATGCTACAGCCTCGAAAGCATATCCCTTTCGGCTAACCTTACAACCATCTGGAATGATACATTTTGGTATTGTCGCAGTTTAACCAATATTATTTTCCCCGATACCCTGGAGTTAATAGGTGGTATGTCATTCGGGAAATGCACGCACCTAAACACGATTACACTTCCGGAAAATCTAACCCTTTTAGGTGGAAGCGTTTTTTTGGACTGTAAGAACCTAACTGGAGTATATTTCAAGGGTGATGAACCCTTCGATGACTATACCAGCAATCTGGATGGAACAGATGCCTTGGTATACTACCTACCGAATAAGACAGGCTGGGATACAAACTATAATGGACGGCCTACAGTTCTTTGGAACCCCTCAATCCAGAGTAAAAGCATTGGAGTACAAAATGATGTATTTGGATTCGATATCATTGGTCCTACAAATGCCCTAGTAAAAATTGAATCTAGAGCAAACTTGATCGATAATATATGGAACTCCAAGACTTCTCACACATTGAATAATGGCTTCGTACACTTTGTTGATCCTAGCTGGACAAATTACCCTAATCGCTTTTACCGCCTTAATATGCCAGATTAATCCATAATTATATCAGGAAAGATCCCAAGAAAAGGTGTCAGTGTAGGGATTCATGAATTAAAGAAAGAGCTTCAGGATGGATTACGCCTACCCCCAATCTCAAACCACTGATCGGCAAATTTAAGGTGGAACCTGCGGTTCCCTGTTCCATATTCTAGCGGTCAATAAGCCGCCCATTTTTGATGCCGTCGCGAAGCGGAGCCCGACCCCGGAGGGGCGGCCCAAAGGGCCGAGGGCGGAGCGAAGCGACGGCATCACGTACGATTATGCTCTAACTGCTCCTTCCATGAATACCTCAGCAGGAGTTCGCTTGTCCAGTGCACTGTGCTGCCTCTCGTGATTGTAGTAATCGAAATAGCTTTCAAGACCCCGATACAGTGCATGGCCATCAACGTAAGATTCGGGATAAACCTTTTCATATTTCACGGACCACCACAACCGCTCAACAAACACATTGTCGAGTGCTCTGCCTCGACCATCCATGCTTATAGTGATGTTTTCGTTAAGCAAAACACCGGTGAACGCATTGGACGTGAACTGGGAGCCTTGATCCGTATTGAAGATCTCGGGTCTGCCGTGCGCCAGTGCCCGCTCCAGTGCATCCACACAGAATGTGCTCTCCATGGTGCTTGAAAGCTCCCAAGCGAGTACATAGCGACTATACCAGTCGATAACGGCGGTCAAATACATGTATCCGTGCGGCATCGGAATATAGGTGATATCCGTACTCCAAACTTGGTTCACCCGATCAATCTCCACATTGCGGAGCAAATAGGGGTATATTTTATTCTCCGGTGATGGCTTGCTCGTATGCGGCCCCGGCGTAATAGCCTGAAGTCCCATGCGTTGCATCAGACGAGCCACCCGCTTGTGATTCACTTCATGCCCTTCATTCCTCAGCCAGTCCGTCATACGGGGATAACCAAATTCTGGATGCTGCATATACTGTTTATCAATTAAATTCATCAGAAGGAGATTCTCTTCCGTATCCGAGACGGGTTCATAATAGATTCCTGACCGAGGGACGCCTGCCAACCTACATTGCCGCCGGATCGAATAATCAGCGCAGGGTTCCACCCAGCTCCGGCGGATCGAAAGCGGCAGGCTTAGAGCTTTTTTTCAAGCCACTTCACGTCCATCTTTAGTCGCCCAATCTCTTCGTAAAGTGGAGCCGTCATTTCTTCTTCGGTCTTGGACTGCTTCTTTTTCCCCGGCGCAAAAAGCTCCGGTGCATTCGAAAGCAACTGTTTTTTCCATTCCGAAATCTGGTTCGGATGAACCTGATATTCCGAGGCCAACTCGTTGAGTGTCTTTAAGCCCTTGATCGCGTCGATCGCCACCTTAGCCTTAAACTTATCCGTGAATGTTCTTCGTTTTCTTCCCATTTCCATGCGTCCTTTCTTATCATTTAAAGGCCGCAAGTTCCACTTAAGCCGGTGGTCCTAAAATCGGGGTTAAGCGCAGCTAACCCAGCTTGGATCTCGACTGAAATAAACGCCGTGATAATTAAAGTAATAACGATCTTTCTCATAATACTTCTCCTTCTAGTGAATTGCGGATAGTCGCCCATTACAACTAATGAATTTAAACCATAGGATTCGAACACTCGACTTTCTACACCTTATCGCGCACCAAGATATTCACTTTTACGCCACAAAAATAGTTCCGACTCTTCTCCAAAAAAAAATCCCCCGGAAATAACCGGGAGATTTTAAGTTTACACCTGCTTAAACATTAAGGCTGAGTAATGCGCAGACGAATGAAGAGGTTATCCTTTGTACTGCCATCAATGCGGTGGTCAACTTCATCGAAGTTAGGATCGACGGTGGTATTGGTGGAAACTAGGTTCCAACCACTGTTCGTCCAGGTTCCAAAGACCAAATCATCGGTCTGCTCGACAATATAGGTGATGTCAGCATCCGAATTAGCCAGAACCACGTTAAGGAAATTCACATTATCGTCCAAGCCGTAGGAGAAGGTTGGTTCAGTTCCGACATCGGTATCATCGGTCGGGTCGCCACCGAGTCCATACTCGTAGACATTGAGCTGCCCGTCTCCATCATAGTCTTCCTCGGGGGCGGAATTAGGCTCTCCAGTGATGTTGTAATGATCCGTAAAAGAGAGATAGCTTGTGCGCCAAGGAAGGGGAATTGCGTTAAACTGGGTTCGCATGGCAACATCCGAAAGAGTTCGTTCATAAACCGCAATGTGCTGGTAGAATGCACCGGTTAAGGCATTACCTGTACCACGCCCTCCAAGATACAGGGGTTCTGCAGGGCTACCTGCCGAGGTAATCGTCACAGTTCCTGAATCCAAACTATCAGCACCCGCCTCGCCGTAATACCACGTTAGGTTACTCACAGAGGTATCCCATGTTGCACCGAAATAATACCATGTATCGGTCAAGACCACCCCGAGATAGTTTGTCTGCGCCGCTTCAGCCCCCGGCAAATTATCGTTTTGGGTGCCAAGGCGCAAACTTCCGTTATGCACAGCGACCTCCATCTGAGAGTCTCCTCCCCATCTTGTTTGACTAAACATAACTCCGAAGGTCGGTAAATTGGTCGGTGTTTTGAATAGAAAGGAGAAAGTTCCGTTGGTTCCGCTCGTAAAGAGGCCATCCGAAGCGACCACTTCCGCGCCCTCCCAAGCATTACTAACCAAGCCGAAGGCAGAATTAGCTTCACCCCAGAAGTTACTTGTCGAGGCGGTCATGGGAGCTCCAGCGCCGGTAGCCGTATAGGAAGAACCCGCAGAACCGTAATTGGGACTTCGGCCGATTTTATACCACAAAGCAGGACCGGAACCACCATCGGCGGGATCTCCAATCACATCGGCATAAGCTTGGGATGGAGAAACAATACCTGTTGAAATCTCTGCAAACTGCGACTGGATTGCACTATCAGAAAGCGTGCGCTCGTAGATGGCCATGCTCTGAAAAAATCCGCCCGTAAAAAAATTACCTGAACTCCGCCCTGCAACAAAAATGGGTTTTGTAGCCTCTCCCGCCGAAGTGATGGTTAAGGATCCTGAATTCAATCCCCCTCCCGCAGCGCCGTAATACCAGGTTAGATCATTGGACGGCAGGGAGGTGTCCCATCGCATGCTGAAAAAATACCACGTATCAGGGGATAAGGATCCCAGAGTCGTATTTATTTTCGAGGCTCCATTTTGAGTTCCAAGACGCAGTGTTGTGCCATTAATCCCCAATTCGAGTTGGGTAGGATCACTGTAGTCCCCTTGGTTGAATAGCCCCACAAAACCACTCAAGGTTGCGGGGGTTTTGAAGAGAAACGAGACCGTTCCATTAGTTCCAGTTGCAAATTTTCCGATCGAGTCGATCACAGAAGTCCCACTCCAAGCAACAGCGGCCAGACCGAACGCTGAATCGGCATTATCCCAATAATCCGGAGCCAAAATAGTTATAGGGCTATCTCCGGTGAGCTTGTGTATGCTCCCCCCCGATCCATCATTAGGGCTTCGCGCAGTTTGATACCATAGCGCAGGACCAACGCCCCCGTCAGTTGGCGTCCCAACCGTGTCTAGATATTCAGGTAATCCTGCGTGAGCTGCCGTTCCAATTAATGCCGTAGCAATTACGGCTGCGATCATTTTTCTCATGATATTCCTCCATTGAGTTGATTGATTTATGCCTTTGTTTTTCCGAGTGTCACGTTTGAAATATAGTACTAGGAACAAGACGATTTCTACTCCCTATCGCGTACTAAGATATTCACTTTTACGCCATTATTAATTAGTTGGATGGGCTTCCAGACTTGTTATTCTCAGCCAACGATATCTGCTATTTTATCTGATAGATACGTACCCAGTCCACATCCTGACTCGTGCCATCAATAGCATCGGTAACTTTTCCCGCAAAGTTACCGACCGCAAGGCTCAGATATACTGGAGCCGTATCATGACAAAAGGTATTGGGCTCGCGTCGAACTTCTACGCCATCAAAATACCAAATCAATTCCTTTTCATTCCAATCCATCGCATACAAATGAAAATCATCACTCAGCTTTGCCGGAGGCACCCAGCCTCGGCCACTGGAACTATGCTCTCCGGACCACCGATGGACATTCATCGTATGAAGGGACGGATATCTAGTTTCAGCAACGTCGATTTCAAACCAGACGGGAGCGTTGCTTTTGGTCATCATCCAAAATGAATTATTCAAACCCTGAGCAGCGGAAATTCGCATGCGGCACTCAAAATAGCCATACTGTTGTTTAAACGTTTGGGTTGAAATACTACCGGTGGTCCACTCCTTGCCGCCCCGCTGCTCTTTTTTTGCTAGCAGGCGTAACAACCCCTCCTCCACCGCCACATTTTCCGGCCAACGGCTGGAAAGAATATGCCCCGGCGAACTGGCATCCGACTTCCATACATTCGTATTGAGCTGCGCCCCATCAAACTCATCGCTAAAGGTCAATTCCCATTCAGCATGATCCGGCGGCCCAGGAATCCCTGGACGTTTGCCAACCCAATCAGGAAGATCGGGTGTCTCCTGAACACCAAGTGTCATGGATTGAACAAGCTGGCTTCCAACCCCTTCGCTGAGCAGATCAAACTTAACAGCGGCCGCTCGGGTGGCCCCCACCATTGATGTTCTAGTCAGCACAACCTGTTCATCTTCTGTTCCATTAAAGGAATAGGTTCCTAGCTCCACCCAGCCCGATTCTCCTTCGGAACAATTCACATGCACCGTATTCGTCTGACCGGCATATATAACCTGCACTTGAGCCTGCGGATCATCATTTTTACCCTGCACCAATTTATAGAAAGAAACCGTAGTCCAAAGCGGCCCAGAAAATCCTGGAGTCCAGACCACCTGAGCCCCCGGCTTAGAAGTCCAGACCGTGATGCCTCCTTCCCCCGGCCCGCTTAAGCGACTATTTTGCCACACCTTTTCGACCACCACGCCCGGCTTCTGCTCCGCCATTACCCCGCAGGCCATCAGACCGATGAGAACGATTCCACACCCTTGAATAAACTTCATTTTAGTTCCTTTCATTTAATTTTTAGATCCTCATATTCCAACTTATTAGTAGCTTGCGCTCCTGAAAAACCCACCTTTAACCAGTTCTGCTAGAATATATTTAACCACGAGACACACTAAAATACGCGAAAGCGTTTACCGGATTGTTTTTGATTTGTTTTCGTGTGATTCGTGTATTTCGTGGTTCATATCTCTGTTGCAAAGCCACATTAGTAACACATCCATCGATCTATTTTTTCTCATAGACCCGCACGTAATCGACATCCATGCTGGTTCCATCTAGTGCCATCGTAATTTCACCCGCCCACTCCGCAATGGCCACGGAGAACCGGACATCTAGCGGCACGTTGGCCATTCCTCCATGCTCCCATACCCGGATTACTTGATGGTCGAAATACCAGATCATGCGGGTTTCATCCCACTCCACTGCGTATAGATGAAACCCGTCACTCAAACCAAGAAAGGGTACATACGTTTGAGCCGTATAGAAATGGTTCGTTCCGACCGGAGTTTTATGGTCATGATACGTCAAGTGAAGTTCGGTTCTGATCCGACCTTCGTTGATGTCGATTTCCGAATACCCAGGTTTATACAACCAGAAGGCGTTATTAACCCCGGTTCCATCCACATAGCGCATACGAGTCTCGAAATAGCCATATTTCTGGGTAAAATCCTTGCTCCAGATATGCCCGCTCGTCCACTCCTTGCCCGGCACTTTTTCGGTGTCGTAATAGACCATTTGGCGTAGCAGACCGTTGGTGACCACATTATTTTCTGGCCAGCGACTACTGAGAATATGAGTCGAATCTCCCGCTTGCGACACCCATTTATTCGTATCGAGCGCCGTTCCGCCAAACTCATCGCTGAAGGTTAGATTCCATTTTGAATAGTCAAAGGCTGGATGGTTGGTGGCATAGGCCACCTTACAAATAGCATCGGCCGCCACAGAACCCGAATCTGCCCGATAGAGCGCGATGGTTTCATCGCTCCCTCCATCAAACTCAAAAACGCCCAACGGATTCCACCATCCGCCATGCTCCCGCTGGTCAATATACCGGTCTGAAACACCGGTTTTATGGGAAACGGTATAATGGGCGCCTGGTGATCGAGCGGCATCTTCGGCCCAATTGGAAAAAACAAGGTAGGTGCCATTCGATCCATCTGAAGGCCAAGTGAATGTGGCTGATTCATCGCCGCTATCCGTATGATGATATCCTATTCCTCGATATCCAACTCCATCCGTACGAACCGACCAAGGCCCTTGGAAAGAAATCCCCGGAGCCTCGTTGTCCGTCACAACCTGCTCGGCAGGAAATAGCAAAAGGGCATCTGCGACCACATTACCCACCGCAGACTGATACACTCGGATCACTTGTTCTTGAGAATAGATGGATTTCAGATCGAAGGTTCCAAGGTAGTTCCAACGATCTCCATTCACCTGTTGATTTACAAAAACATTCGTTGTTCCAAGAGGAGTGGTGATCTCATAATTGGCAGCCGAACTCCGGTTGGCATGCGCCGCCCATTTGGCATAGATGTGGAAAATTCCCTCCGCATCTATGTCCGGCCATTGAAAATAGTCGGTTCCCGCTCCTGAGCCAATATAAGCGTAGTCGGCACCGATATATCCTTTAATTCCAGCGGAGTTCATCCAATTCCCAACCGATGAAACGTTAGCGTCCGTGTTATCCAGAATCAGGGGATGTTCATCAGGCAACCGCGGTCCAATAACGCTAAAAAGAAAGGCAAACGAACTCGACCCCAAAAGAGCAAGAAACAAGATAACGCACAAACTATTCAATCTATTTTCCATCATTCTATTACGTTCCCAGCTTCGTTCAATTTACCTGAGTTTATCGGTTTAAAAAAAACTCTGCATTCTGCCACGACCGGCAGAATGCCTTTACCCCAACTTATTCTTTCTCATAAACATTCACGTAATCGACAACCATATATTTATTGTGCAGTTCATTAGTATTCACAGGCCCTGCCGAGCCCCAGTCTACAACAGCCACAGAAAACCGGACATCCAACTCCTCGGAGGTCATTCCTCCATGCTCCCACACTCGGATCACCTGATGATCAAAATACCAGATGATACGGGTGTCATCCCACTCCATCGCGTAAAGATGAAAGTCGGCACTCAAATCCTCAAGCTGCTCATAAGTTTGAGCTGTATAGAAATGATTCGCTCCAACCGGAGTCTTATGGTCGTGATAGGTCAAATGCAAATCGGTTCTTCTCTGACCTTCATTAATGTCGATTTCTGATTTCGATGGGTTTCCTAATTCCCAGGGATCAAAAAGCCAAAAGGCATTGTTTACGCCCGTTTCATCCACATATTTGATGCTTGCCTCGAAGTAGCCATATTTTTGGGTAAAGTTCTTGCTCCAGATATGTGCAGACGTCCACTCCTTCCCCTCAACCTTGGTCGTGTCGTACCAAATCATTTGCCGCAAATAACCGCCTGAAACCACATTATTTTCTGGCCAACGGCTACTCAAAATATGATCAGAATCCGAAGCCTGCGATTCCCAAGTGTTCGCATTAAGACTAGTTCCATTGAACTCGTCATTAAAGGTTAGATTCCATCCCGAAAGATCAAACGGCGGGTGATCAACTGCCTTTTCCACCTTGCAAACAGCGTCAGCAATCACGTAACCGGAACTCGGACCATATAGATGCACCGACTCATCGCTCCCCCCGTCAAACTCAAAGGTTCCTAGCAAATTCCACCAAGCTCCATTGCTACGCTGATCCATATACAGATCTGCGCTTCCGGTTTTGTGAAAAATCTTATAATGGGCACTGGATGTCCGATTTGCATGCTCTGTCCAATTAGCAAAAACAAGATAATCTCCACTCACATTCGCCGAAGGCCATCGAAACCAATCTGATTCGCCTCCTGAATAGTTGTATTGATAATTTGATCCGTAATATCCGCCGACACCACTACTTGACAACCAAGAGCCAGCCCTTGCTTCAGCATCAATATCCTCGTTATCGGATAGAATCATTTTAGCGGGGAGCAGCAAAATGGCATCGGCCACAACGTAGCCCGAAGTCGATTCATAAACGCGAACGGATTGAGCAGAAACACTGTTTGTAGAAAAATCAACGGTTCCCAGATAGTTCCATCGATCTCCGTTCAACTGCTGGTTTACCGTAATACTGTTCGTTGAAATAGGAGTACGAATTTCATATTCGACCGAAGAACTACGATTGGCGTGAGCCGTCCACTTGGCATAAACATGATGTAGTCCTTCGGCATTAATCGTCGGCCATTTAAACTGATCATTCCCCCCGTCTGATAAAATATAGTAATAGTTTTCCCCAATGTATCCCTTTGTCGAACCGGAAACAGTCCAGACTCCTTGAGTCCAAATATTCGAGGCGGTATTATCTAAGATTTGAGGATGTTCAGCAAAAGAACTTACAACCAAGAGACCAAAAAATAAAACAACGTGAAAATAACGAATGACAGACTTCATAATTACCCTCCATTTGAGTTACAGATGATTCATGTTCACAACGTATGAGTTTCTCCTTATTCAGATGTATTTATTCTATACACACGCCTCCTTATTTCCACCACCACGCCTAACTCTGCCAAAGCACTACACGACCAATGGGTTGCCAAGAGCGGAGTTAGCCAACAGACTTGATTCTGACAAGTGATACGAATCCTTAACCGACGATTTTCTCAATGGAACCATAACCGTGTAGGAAAGATCCTGATCTGCCTCGTCGTCCTCTTCTTTGATCGAAAGGCAGAGCGCGATGGCATGACCATCAGAATCGAAGACCAACTGAGGTTGATCTACCCGAAAGAAAGGCCCCCTTTTTCCCTCATCAAACTCCAGTAAAAAGGGGGTCAACACCGGATCAGGGGAAACCACCGTCCAGTTGATCGCATCGGGGCTTGAAAACAGAACCAATGCTTCTTTCTCTTGATCCTGATAGTGGCCACCGTAGTCCTTAACGATCGCCCGATAGCTTCCGTTCTGATACCAGAAATAGTTATCGTCGGTGGCAAACTGCACGCCCTCTTTGCAAAAAAAGTTTCCATCCTGTTTCTTCCAAGGACCTGAAGGATGCTCTGCAATCGCCAGCCCCATGCGAACCGTTCCCCCGAAAGGAACAGGTCCGTCCGAGACCCCTTTATAGATCATCCGAAACAACCCATCTGGGCCTCGGCAGACGATCGGACAAGCCGTAATAAGGTGATCCCAACCGCCGGCACTGACGTCAATCACCGGAGCGGGAAGACGCTCGTACGGCCCCAGCGGATGATCCGCCACCGCAACGCCGATCCGCTGATTGTTGCGATGATTCCAAAATCCACCATCGCCCCGGTTCCCCGTATAAAAGAGCCAAAACCGTCCTTCAAATGCAATGGGAAATGGATTATGGAAATTATGGGCATCCCACTCGCTGGTTTCGGACCGTCCCAGCAACGTCTGGATATCCGACCACGGCCCCACTGGGCTATCGCCGACCGCCCCCGCAATTTCTGAATGGGTGATCCAAGCGTTGAACCCGACGTTCTCTGGCCAGCGGGCAAAAATACGATACCAACGATCTTCATGGAACAACGCCGTTCCGCCCCAGAGGTTCCAACCCTTTTGGCGAAATATTCCTTCGGGGAAAATTGGTTTTAGACGAGATGAATTCAACATAAACAGTAAACCTTATTTTAGTGACGGCCCAAAACGAGCACTTCACCGAAACCTTCTTAAAAAAAAGCCAACCGAAATTCGGATGGCTCTACACTGGGTTTATTCCAAAACTAGTTGAGACGTAGCCGACGAGCCGCCAGAAGCCCCACCCCAACCATACTCACCAAACCCAGCGTGGCCGGTTCAGGAATGGCATCAAACTGAGACTGAATAGCGGCATCCGAAAGAGTTCGCTCATAAACCGCCATGTTCTGGAATGAGCCTCCCGTGAATTTATTTCCAGTTGATCGTCCTCCCAAAAAAACACGCTTTGTGCTATCGCCCGCAGAGGTCATCGTTATGGCTCCCGTGCTCAGAATTCCTCCGGCTTCGCCAAAGAACCAAGTAAGATCATCCGAGGTCTTTGAGAGATCCCAGCTCATTCCATAATAATACCACGTGTTGGCAGACAGCCCCGTTGCGAAGGTGTCTAATTGCTTTGTTGCCCCATTTTGAGTTCCCAGACGCAAGCCTCCGCTACCAAGGAGAAATAGCTCAAACTGGTTGGAATCATTGTAGGACCCTTGGTTAAATAAACCCGCATTTGCTAGAGTTCCGGGTGTTTTGAACATGAAAGAAACCGTCCCGTTGTTTCCACTGGCAAAGAGCCCTTCGGAATTGGCCACACTCGTTCCACTTACCCAACCACTAGAACCGGATGGCCCATACGCCAGTCCGGCATTACCCCAGTAATCCGTGGACAGGGAATCCATAGGCGTGTCCTGAGTAAGTGTATGCGATGCACCACCCGATCCGCTGTTGGGATTCCCGGTGGTTTGATACCACAAAGCCGGTCCGGCTCCACTATCGCTAGGCGCCGATATCGAGGCCTGATAATCGGTCAATCCGGCTTGGGCAGCCACCACAATAAATACTGAAACAAATGCTGCTGTTAGTTTTTTCATCATTCTCTCTCCTATGGTGATTTTAACTTTCACTTAAGAACCGTCTAGCAAACATTCCAAAATGCTACTTTTCGATTAACGTATGATCAAAATCCACTAATTCATCTTATCTCGCTATGCAACATTGCGTCCGTTTCCATTCACTTTTGCGCCAACCCGAAAAAGAGCGCCCATCGTACTTACCAGTTGCGGACGGATTGGTGGATGTATGGAAATATTGGATGGCTAAGAATACACCCGAGCAAAACCAAGTTCATGCACCCTGCTGGTGGCATTGCGCTTAACCTCGATTTTAGGATCACTGGCTTAAGAGGAATCTCGCCGCTCACGTGACAAATGGAATGGTTCACGATCAGATAACTGCACGGGATCATTTCCAGCTTTTTCAGTGACGTGGCCAGCGACAACTACATTTACCACTCAACGACAATTACACTTACTGATTAATTAGCCGATAATCTGCACTCATTCCGAAGGGAGGAAATTGGTAAAGCCAAGTTCCACCAACACAACCTGAGCTTGCCCATCCCTTCCCCCGCCGCGCATCGAAAAACTAAAAAAGAAAGGTGGGCAGACCTTTGAGCAAAAATGGAGCAAACACACTTTTACCCGCGAACAGGGAAAGACGGATTAGAGAGGCTCTTTCGGTAGCACTCGCTATTCTTTTTTTGTTCGGAAAAGGTGAACGATAAAGGCAGCGCTGAGCGGAAATAGCAATGCGGCCATGGCGGCCATGGGCTTCCACTGGTCGCCGTCGCTAAGCGGGATCAGGGCAAGCATGGCTAGGCCGAGAATTCCAAGGCAGACAGCCATGACCTGCGAGGGCAAGCGCGAGGAACTCGCCTTTGGAGGGGCATCTTCCACGAGCGCGGCCGCAGTGGCATCCTGCAGTTTCTTCCATTCGGGGCAATGGTTGGTTCCTCTAATTTCGGCGATGAAGAGAATGGCCAAAGGCACCAGCAGGCCAACAAGCAGGTCGCTCTCGCGCGGATAGACTTGAACCAATTCAAACACGGCGGAGAGTGCCTTGGTTCCGCTGAACCAACCGGTTTCTGAGAAACCGAATTTGAGTAGCATGCCTGCACCGACTCCGCCGATGAGGGTCGACCAGACTACATTCGCCCGAACCCGGTGCGAAAAGAGCGCCCAAACGGTCGGCAGGAGGACGGATGAACCAATCAAACTTCCGAAGGTGATGATAATGTCGCGGTAGTTGCCCAGCCTCGGAAGAATCAGGGCGCCGGCCAGAATGTAGAAGCCTATCAGGATGGTAAAGATACGGCCGGCCCGCAGGGTCTGGGCATCGGTGGCATTAGGCCGCCAGAGGCGGCGATAGAAATCATCGGTAAGTACGCCAGCGAATACGTTCAGAACACTGGAGAGCGAGCTGGCGGTGGCCGAGAACATAGCGGCAACCATCATGCCGATCATGCCGGCGGGCAAAACGGATTTGCAGGCAAGAATATAAGCCTCCTGCGGGTCGGCATCCGCATTCATGGATCGGTAGATCAGCGGCGGAGCCATCCAGAGGAACGGGGTAATCAGATAGAGCCAGCCAAACAGATACATGCCTTTCTTCGCATCTTTTCCGGTGGGCACGCAGAGGTGTCGCTGGATAAAGGACCACTCGGCACCGAGCTGAAAACTGTTGATCAGCATCCAGCCCACGAGGAAGACCCAGGAAAATCCCGGGGCAGTGGGTCTGAAGAATCCATCGGGAACATTGGCGAGCACCTGTTCGTATCCCCCGGCCTTGGTAAGGATCATCGGAACGACCACGATGATGCAGAGGCTCAACACAACAAACTGGAGCATGTCGGTCATCAGCACGGCCCAGAGACCGCCAATCATGGTGTAGCCGACTACGATGGTGGCAAGAATTGCACACGCCCAGTCGACCGAGAGGGTTCCTGTTGCTGGATCCTGCAGCAGATGTCCGTCGGGTAGCGGCATTAACGGGCAGAGCATCACGGCGAGCGCATAGAGCGACAGGCCGGCCATAGCGAGGTAGATACCGCGATAGGCGGTATAGAAATTGAACGACTTTTTGCTGAACCGCAGATTTACGAATTCGGCAGCAGTCGATAGGTTGGTATCGTGCCATTTTCCCGCCACAAAGCGGCCGACCAGAAAGGCCGCGATGCCGTACATGGAGCAGATAATGGCTCCCACCAAACCGAATTCGTAGCTAATGCCACCCCAAACCACAAAGGTGCCTGCTGAAAACATGGTCATATAGGCGGAAATACCCGACAGCCACCACGGCGAAGAACGTCCTGCCACAAACATATCCGAGGCGGTTTTGTTTGAGCGGGAGAAAACAACCCCGACAGCCAATAGCCCGACGCAGTACAGTCCAATAATTATCCAATCAATTGTTATCATCGATGCTCCGTTGTTATTTTAATTTTTATTTTCGAGCCACACCGTTGCGATTTGGGCTCCTTGGGTAGATGCGTCGTTTAACGACCGGCACATCGGTTTGCCGCCAAAAAGTCCGACACACTATTCGTCATCCGCTTTGTGTATAATGCCACACCGGCCAATCCGGCCACCAACACGGCCACAATACCCCAGTCCAATCCTGTCATATTCATTGATTACACATCCTTTTTATCCCCATACACCCGCACCTCACAAATCCGCGCCTGCTCCGCGCCGTTTGTTGCTTCAACAACCACGCGTAAGGCATCTACCTTCAATTCTTCATCAAGCCGGTGGATCCGGTGGCGCAAATAATTACCGTGCACCGCCGCCAACTCACTCCACTGCCCGTCCACCCGCGCCTCGATTCGATAATCTCGCACGGTTTCCGGCTGAGGCTCTCCCCACAACAGGCGATTTGCCACGGCATCACACATCGACAGCGTTAGCTCCCGATGCAAGCCGGTGTCAAACACCAGCCGGATCTCGTTCATCGCCTGAGGGGTATCCCACTCCAGCATCAGTGCAGCCGGAAGGGTCTCGCTGATCCAGCGATGAACCCCGGGCATTGCTCGTTCCGGCACTACGCCCAGTTCGCCGTGCACACAGCGCGTCTGCCCCGATTGCACGGGAACCGCATCTCCACTGTCCGCCGAAACCTGCGCGAAACGCGCTAGGTCGGCCTCATCTTCATTACGAACCCCAATCAAAAAAGCATCATCCTTCAAAAGAAGCTGTTGCACCTTCCGCAGGGCCTTCGGATTTTTCGTCAACTCCGCTGGAGCCAAACCCGTCCGACAAGCAATCACCGCCGCCGCACCAACCCCTTGCCCCATAGCAGCACAGGTGGCCATAACTCGAGTTGAAGCGAAAGCGAGGTGCGTTGCACCAATATTACGACCGGCAAACATAAGGTTCGGCACATTAACCGACACACAACTTCGCAACGGAATTTCATATAAGTTCGGTACGTGATGTTGCGAGCAAGGCGGCTCCTCCGGTGCATCCACCCCCATGGGCGGATGGGTATCGATCCACCAACCTCCGTAGGCAATTCCATCCATAAACGGAGTCGCTTGCATCACATCCTGTTCCTTTAAAATGTATTGCCCGATAAAGCGCCGGCTCTCGCGTTTACCCGGTAGAAACCCGCACCAATCCATCGCCCAGTTTTCAGCGTCCGGATATTTCCCGCTGTTTTTGATGTAATCCCAAACGCCCATCAAAAGAGCCATCAGTTCATCACGGATAAATTCATTATCTTTAATGGTGTCCAAATGGCCGCCCCACTCCAGCCACCAAAATCCATATTCCAAGCCCAGTCGGCAGTTGGGATCATCCAGATTCATGCGAAGCTTCAGATCCTCTTCCGTCATCTTACGCGCCCAAGACGGAGCCACGAATGGCATAGGCCGATCATGTCGACGCGCCTGATAGAGTAACGAAGAACCCAGCTTCATCCCATCCGCCTTTTCAGGAGCCAACGACTCGTCAAAATCATCCTGGCCCTCGCGACCCACCCGAAACCGTGCCCCGGCCTCCATGCCCAAGCGTCCGTCGCCCGTGCAATCCACAAAGACATCCGCACAAATCCTGAAGGTGTCTTCCGTAGATTGTCGTTCCGCCGTAACGCTGGAAATTTTTTCGCCGTCCATTTGCACCGAAATCACTTCGGTATTCAATAACAGTTCCAAATTCGGTTCCGAGCGGCATAAATCATAGAGCGTTAAGTCCATCATCGAACTCGAACGCTGCGGATTGGCCATGCAGTTTTTAAGCCGAAGTTCCTCCATCAGCCCGCTTTCGCGCGCCTCGGTTTCCAGCTCGATTCCCCGCGATCCATGTGCATCTGCGCCGACAATATGCATCCGCACCTCGCTCGATGCATTACCTCCAAGCACTGCTCGGTTCTGACACAATACCACCGCGCACCCGTTCCGCGCCGCTTCCAGCGCACAGCACACCCCAGCCAAGCCACCGCCCGCCACAACAAGATCTACTTTCCTATTCATTAATATCCTTATTGTTCTGCCCAATGAAAGCATCACCAAAAATCGATACTCCACCATGAACTATGAAATAAAATATTAATTCCTGTCCCGCTCCTACCCTATTTTACCACGCAATATATATAATTTTGCGCCAAACCCTGCTCGATTTGTTGGAATAGATTCGTCCCATGGAGCAATCAATTCACGGCACTGAAGCCTTAATGCATTCAACTAAACAAACGCTGCTGACGGGCGTTTAACCCGAAAATACACTCTCGTACTCTACGCCTACCCCCAATCTCAAACCACTGATCGGCAAATTTAAGGTGGAACCTGCGGTTCCCTGTTCCATATTCTAGC